>CAJVQA010012347.1:0-10171 GCA_910591915.1 Cetraspora pellucida
AAACGTAAAATGCAAACCTTACACAACTTAGTAATCCTCGCAACTTCTCAACCTACGAAACTTGAATACGAAATCAAGGTATTTCATTTGTTGAACTACAATTGTCTTTTGTTTGATCATTGATTAATTCATTAAAAAGAATTCATATTTTTGCAATTTTTTTAATGGCCTCACTTTTGTATAATCAAACAGCAAGAATATGATAATCCCGAAATTATTGCTTTACGCGGTTCTCCGAAACCACTGTTACCAATTTCTGGAAAACCTGCTATTAATTGGTGGTATGATGGTTTGAGAAGTCAAATTGAGGGTGATGTTTTCATTGTGACCAATGCTCATAAGTAAGTGCTATTGTTAATGAGACGATATTTGGATATACGTATATATGTGGTTGCTTGAGTCGAAACTATTGCAGTTTATGCCGTAATTAGTTTTGAATAAGCCAGAATAGTTTCGGCCACATATATAGTGCTTAGGCTTCTGCATGGGTTTAGGCACTCAATGGTAAGTCCACAAGGTTGGGCTAGAGCATCAATTCCTAGGCCCTAGTGTAAGAGGAAGGTAGCTTTACACAAACGGGTAGGACTAGGGTACTGCTGTGCCCAGTCCTACCCGGCTCATGCAGAGGTCAAGATACGCTGGATTAAAATTTAATAAAAAGTTGACGAGATTTCTTTGAGAAAAGTTATTCAAGTTACTTAAGATGGGCAAGTTCGAACAGCATCCCGAAATCCAATATCATTAATAACGGAAATACTTTACTCGAAAATTGGTAAGATGTAGCTAAAGATATAAAAAATTTTTTTTAACTTAATTGTAACGGGTTCGTATCATTTGTAGAAAAGTTATTCACTATTAAAGATTGTTTATAAACTCAAAAATAAGGATATAAATATAATTCCCATAAAATGAAATGTTTATAAAATGGACTTTCTGCAAAATTAATTGTATTCAAAATAAACTTGTTTATGTAATGATTGTCTATGAAAGGGCATGCGTGTGAAAAGATTTTCTACAAAATGATATGTACCCATTTGCAACAAAAATACTGACATCTTTACAAATTATTGGATAATAATTATTCGTAAATGAAAGTCAAGACATGTTTGCGGATATTGAGCTTGTTAAACGTGTCAAGGGTTTTGTAAACTCAACTATTATTGTGCAAGCAGAAATATTATTCGATACTTTCAACGACACATCTCTAAATCAACTGCTATTTGATAATAATTTTGTTAAACTTATATTCAACGGTGATGAATTATTAAAACGAAATAAAAACATTACAACTTCGACAACATTGCTCGATACAACTAGAGAACTCTATCAAGATGAAACCATCAATACAACCAACTTAATTGCATGTGTGTTTCATTCAAGTGCACTATATTTAATCGAGGAATATGCATTAAAAAACAAAGGAATGATAAATGCCGATGATTCTAATGATTCTTTTGATTGTATCGGAAAGTTTATCCAATTTATGACGAATAAAAATCTGGCCATTAAAACGGTCATAATTCCGTATCAACCTTTTTTTAAATGGAAGGATCCGTTTCTGACTCTAAGAGAATACTCATCTCTCTTTAAATCATTATTCATCAGTACTATAGTCATCCAAAAAGATCCTCCATCGGGTCATCAATCAACATTAATAACAACACGCTCGTATGCACGTATAGGTTTAATGGGCAATCCATCAGATGGTTTCTACGGAAAGACAATTTCTCTATTGATCTCTAATTTCTTTGTGGAAATAACACTAATCCCCAACAAATTCATTTATACACAAGAATATTCTAAAGTCGAGTTTTTTCACTCTATGATAACCACAAAATGTTCATTCTCAGCAATTGAATCTTTATCAATATTATCTTCCACAGAAGGTTATACGAATGCTGATAGATTATTTCAGGCAACTTGCAAAGTATTCTATAGATATTGTGAAGCCAATAACTTTGTACTCCATAAGCAAGGATTTAGACTATGTTATGAAACAAATATACCACGACAAGTTGGACTATCCGGATCTTCTGCTATCATTACTGCTTTATGGAGAGCGTTGATGAAATTTTACGGAATTGAGAATGGTGATATTTCATTAGCAATGCAAGTAAAATTGATACTTGATGTAGAGCTTATTGAATTGGGAATTAACGCAGGATTACAAGATAGAGTCATACAAAGTTTTGGGGGTATTATGTACATGGATTTTGAAAAAGAATTTATGGAAAGGAACAATGGAATCGGAAGATATATAAGAGTGCCAAGTGAATTAATACCTAAAGGATTATGGATTGCTTATGAAGGGAATCCTAGTGATTCTGGTATGTCTATGTTGTGCCTCAGATTAACACTTGTGTAAGATGTCAGCTGCATAATGATCATTTGACCAAAATTAACAATCAGTCTAAACTATAACTCAACCCTAACCCTAACTTAGGCCAAAGTGGCATCTGACGCAAGCGTTAATCTGAGGCACAACATTTACATCAGTTATTGATATTATTTTAAAAATATTATTTATAACACGTCCAAATTTTTAGGCAAAATTCATAGTGATGTGAGGAAAAGATATGAAGCTGGGGATGAAAAGGTATTCCTTTTCACTCATAAATATTTTATTAAATATACAGTATCAATCTTATTAATATCTTAAATGTTTACATAATTTTAGGTAGTAGATGCCATGATCAAATTTGCATCTTATGCCGAACAAACTTATCATCTTTTACTTGATTCTTCAACTTCACAAACGACCAAGCGTGTGAAATTAGCAAAGTTAATGAATATGAATTTTAATTTGAGACAAGAGATATTTGGAAATAAGATACTTGGAAAGAATAATTTGAAAATGATTGAATTGGCTAGGAAATTTGGGTTTGCTGCCAAATTTACAGGGTCGGGTGGTACTATTGTTGGATTATGGGAAGATGAAAATAATAAAGATATGATGCTTAATATAGAGAAATTGAAGAATGAATTGCAAAAAGAAGGGTTTGTGTTTTGTTGGGTTAAGATTTGTGATTACAAGTATGATGAAGAATAATAACCTATAATTTGAGTAGAAAGGTATTTATTTGATGTTTGTTTGACAAAATTTTTTCTAGTCATAGTATGAGTTTATAGAAAATGGGATAACTTGATTTCTAGTCGAGATCAATCTTAAAAGTAGAAAGCTATAGCATTCTGTGTAATGGTAAAGATTGAAATTGGTGGCTACTGGTATAAATAAAACAATAATTTCGGAAAATCCGAACATTAATTTTTTGTAAATTATTTATTATAAAGAAAATATATTGCGATTATTTAGGTTGTAATAATTAAATATAATGTTTAAAAAAACGTAAAGCAACTAAAAAGACTTGTTCAAAACTTAATTTTGACTATATAAATTGATTTTTTCAATAATATACTAAAGATGCAATATCAAATATGAGATCTTATTATTAAAAAATATATATATAATATATCAAATAAACATAATTTACAATACACCTTTTGTTTTATCTCGTCTGAGTTTTAAATAACCGTTAAGAAAAAATATTTTACAATCTCTTATCAAACTATGTCAAACCGTATTACTAATTCAATATTTGGATAAATCCAAAATTATCTGGCGAACCATAAAATCTTTCAGCAAACTATCTAGTAAAAGTAATAATCATTTTAGAGGTTTCTTCTTGTCTCAGAGGTAATCTTTTATTGATAGCTAATTGAGTAGCACTATTGACTGAAAGAAACTGACTGATAACTAATTCATCTAGTACTGGAATAGTCTTTCTCAAAATAGCATGTATGGCCGACATATCACCCCACACACGAATTTCTATCAAATGTAACTTTTTTAAGTGTGGCATAATCCATAACGGATCAGGTGGATCATAAGCATAAAATAGAGAAGTTCTACTCCTTTTTATTTCTAAAGACTCCAAATTTACTAAAGTTCCTAAGGCATCCAATCCCTTATTCATAAGAAGGATTGCATGAAGTCGAAGAGTAGTTAAGGTAGCTGCTTGGCTGCTAAAACTTTGAAGTAACATTGATATCTTTGTTCTAGAATTATTAAGCCTTATAGATTGAAGACCTTTTTGATAACGAATAAGTTCGGCTAAATCAGCAACATCATCTTCTTGTTGTGGATGATTTAAATATAATCTTTTTAATTTTCGAGTGACTTTTTTAAGAGCTCCGTAAAAATTTTTTGGAATGATACCGTGACAGTATAAATCAGTGATTGATCTCAAAGACTCGTTTGAAATTTCTATTTGTTCTAACAAGTTGAGCAGACGAGAATGTCCAGGTTGGAAAGTGAGATCAAGGGTATACAAACCTTTACTTGATTCAAAAATGAAGGGAATTAAAATAGAATAAACATCTTGAACTTTGTTAACTTGTTCATAGTCATTTGAAGTACTATAAACTTTACTATGAAGCAGTTTCTTCTTCTTCTTTTGTAGCATAGGACTATCCAACCACCAACGAATAGAATTAAAAATCAGTTCGAAAGGAAGTTCACGTATCCATTCAGCATAATTATACATTGTGCTACTCTTTGATAAACATTTTGAACATTTTGAGGATAAATTTTGGGTAAGAACAACTTTTTTATTTTCCGGAAGATTGGTGAGTAAAGTCTCAATCAATTTTATAGAGTTGTCAGTGTTTGTAAATGGTGCTCTCCACAATATTGGAAGTGCAGCTATAGCCCATGATTTGTTGACATAAACACAATTTTTTACAGAACAACTGGAAATTTCAAATAAATTTTGGAATACTTGAGTTAATGTTTCAAATGGCAAATTAATGGTTATCTCATCCATTCTGTATTGTGTCAAACTATATAAATTAAAAAAAAAAGATAGAATTAATAAATATTTATTTACTACTTCAAAATGATGTTATCAATTAATTACCTGCGTGGATATTCATTGAACGAATGGTTAATCTGGTTTTTGAACAAATATAAACCGATAATGATATAATATATGCATTTATTTTCCAAACAAGGAATAGCTACATTATATTATTGAGAAGCGGAATATTTGGATGACTAAAAGAGTAAAATGATGTTTGGTAATAGATATGTACTTATACGTATTTCAACCCATGATACAGTAACAAAGTTTGACATCAATCGTTTTAAATACATAATCCAAACATAAGCACATAAATAATTACCTTGTTAAAGTTTGTCAACAAAAAATAACTATTTAATCGAACTTGTAATCGAACTTGAATTTCTATGATAAGATAAAAATTGATAAGTAATAGTTAAGATGGGGATTTATCTACGTATTTAGTATTTATAAAATTTAAGTGATCACAAATTGTTCTAGAAAACAACTAAAATAAGTTACGATAGTCGGATAAAAGACAACAGCGATAATGAATCTTCTATGGGAGGTGGGGTAAGTGGAAATTTGTGGAGGTCTTTTAACGTTAATTAGTTAGGGATTTGATTGGGCCGAGTACAGACCCCTTTTTTGAGTTTGTATCACACAAACAGATATTCCACTTATACGTAGTTAACGTTAAAACGACAAGATATTACTTAGACCCTTTAACATGACGGTGAAATTTTTTGAAAATCTCTCCAATAATTATCTTGAACTTCTTAATGATAAAGAAGATTCTGACGTAATAATTAACGTCGGTGAGCCTTCAAGTGATAAAATATTTAAGGCACACTCAGCTATTTTAAGATATCGATCTTTATATTTTCGTAATAAATTGGCAAATATTTGCAAGGACCGAGATAATATCAAAACGATTGATTTAAAGCATGTTTCCATCCAACAATTTGATATTATTATCAAGTATGTTTTATAATATATTATTGTAAATATTTAAGTTTGTTACTTTATTAATGAACTAATCAAATGTTATATGAAGGTATATTTATGGAGGTGTAATTTCATTGGAAAATCTTGATACATCTTTTATTTTTGAAACCATGATTGTTGCCTGTGAATTTCTTCTTGAAGAGTTGGTCAAATACTTTGAAATTTATTTAATTGAAACCAAGGCTTCTTGGCTTCGCTTACATTTTTCTCATGTTTACCAAAAAAGTTATCAAAATCAAGAGCTTCAAGAGTTACAAAAATGGTGTAATAATATTATGGCAAAATACCCAAACCAGGTTTTTGACGGTGAAGATTTTACCTCATTGTCAGAAAATACCCTAGTTTCACTGATTCGCCGTGATGACTTGCAAATGGAGGAAGTGAGAATTTGGAATTATATCATCAAATGGGGGATTGCGCAAAATTCGGGGTTACCATCCGATCTTAAAAACTGGAATCATGAAAATTTTTTAACTTTAAAAACTACTTTACAAAATTGCTTACCTCTTATTCGTTATTTTCATATTTCCGGTGAAGATATTTATAATCACATACAACCATATAAGCAAATACTTGATAAAAACCTTTGGAAAGACATAAAAAAACGATTTATGGCACCAAATCAACCAATAACATCAATTATTCTCCCACCTCGTGTAATTTTAACACAAAAATTACCGACTAGAATAGCAGAACCGTTTTCAACAGTTATTAATGATGAACATTTAGCTGAAATTGTTTCATGGATTGATAGAAAAACCGATATATATTCTTTGATAAATAGCCCATATGAAGTTAAACTACTACTTCGTGGGAGTAGAGATGGTTTTACCCAAGATTCATTTTGGAATTTATGTAACAAGCAAACAAATATTATAGTAGTCATTAAAGTTAAAGGTACCGATGAAATCCTTGGTGGATATAATCCTATTGGATGGGAAAAATCAGTAACAGGAATTCAAAAATATTGCGATGATAGCTTTATTTTTTCATTGAAAAATGGTACCATCAAAAATTCTATTTTAAGCCGTGTAAAAACTTCACAAGCTGGAATTTATTGGAATCCTGTTTGTGGTCCAGTCTTTCGTAGTGGTATTATTATGCGTGATAAATTTGATCAAGATGATAATTGTTATTGCTATGCTGATGATATATATGAAAGACATATTAGAGATAAATCTACATTTGTTAACGAAGTTTCAAAATTTTCAGCGGACGAATATGAAATATTCAAAATTTATAAAAAAATTGAGTTAGCACTTTATTAAATTACTATTTGTGCATGTACACAGGCAGTTTATACTTGAAATTTTAATCATAAACTATTCGGTTCTAGCGAAAAACAAGGATCCTTCCAAATTTTTAATACAGTAAACCCTCTATAAGACCAGATTAGCAGCACTTAAAATTTTTATACATAGACATTCTATTTTCTTATTTATCGTGCATAGAGCATCGTATTCGCTATTCAGATAATATTCGTATCGTATTCGACGAATATTCGAATAAATAATTAACGAATACAATAAACAAATCCGATTATTCATTATGTGAAACTTTAGTCATTGGTTGCTTACTATAGCAATTATATATTAAGTGCATCATATCTGATAACTATATATGGAGAAAAGGAATCAATTAAAAACCTTTTTTGAGCTTAACTTATCCAAAATTAGCTTAGGAATATATTGGTTAAGGAATAAATACTGTTATTTTAATGAAAGTTTACAGTAAAGTTTGTATTTTCTTATAATTTATTATAGTATAAAAATTAATTTTTCACAAATATATTTATATATATATTTTTTGTTAACTTTGTCTCTTTTCTCAGCACCAAACCCATATTATTAGTCATTCGGTGAATATTCGAATATTAATTATTCGAATAAGAAATTCGCAAGCTCTAATCGTGCATAAAATCATATAAAAATATTATTAATCAATTGATTTAAAGTAAGTGTGGGTAGTGTTTCGGGCGAGCCTAAATATTTCGTCTGATCCGAATTCGAAATATGGATGACTAGTTTCGCCTAACATTTAAATTTCAACCTGAAATGCTCAAAAACACATGAATCAAATCTGGCAAATAGCATTTAAGTGCTTCTCCGCACGTTATTACAATCTATATATATCTGTCAGACATTCCATTTTGATAGAAACCCATTAGAGACTTCTATATCTTATATTTATAGCAGATCTGATGTTACTTTGTCTTAAACCAGCATTTGCAGTCAGAGCTAATCATTAAATTACTATATTCTTGTAAAGTTTATCCAAATCCTAGTTCTCATCTTTTTGATATCTTCTTTATTATTTCTTATTGATTGTTACTTAGAACTAATAAGACTTTTTAGACTATTAATTTAAATGAACTGTATTGTACATATATATATATTTTTTTCAGTAATTTTAGCAGCTTAGTTGGTATATATATTTTTCTTATATATCTGTTATTCAGTTTATCTACTATCTCTTTGAAGATGGTTCATAGATTTTTATTAATTTAATAATATTATTAAAAATTTGTGTTATCTTTTTATTCAAAATTTTTAAATAAGCTTCTGACTTTTAGTTTTTTATGTTTTGTATTTGGTAATCTTATTATAGATTTGTTCTAAAATCTTATATAATAGTAGTTAATAATATTTCTTTATATATATATAACATTATATTTTATATAGATGTTCTGAACTTCTATTTAAAATAATGTAACTAAAGGTTATAGATATGTCAATCTTACTGATTATAAAACAGTTAATATAATACAAATATAATTTTTAAAATTTAATATTTATAAGATTTAAATATTAGATCTGTTATTTTAGATTTAATAATCTATTTACTTTATTAGATCATTACATTCTAAAAAAAAGATTATAAAATATAAAAAAAAATAAAAAGAAATAATAAAATAATCAGATAAAAAAGAGTTATTAGAGAAGTATATGAGTTATATAATAGAATAAATTAACAAAAATGTAATACTAAATGCAGTTTTAATATTGTTATATTTATTAATATATTAAATTAAAATTTGAATAGTTTATTTATAAGAGAGAAATGGTAAATTATAATAAAAAAAAATTTTATTAAAATATATATAAAGATTATAAAAAATTAAAGATATTGAAAATAATCTTACAAAATTATCTTTTATAAAATCAATATCATATACTCAACTTTTATAACTGTATAAGATATTATAATCCATCTTATATGTTGGGTTTAACTATTATTATTCTAATCTTTTATATAATTAAATCAATATTTTACAATTATTTTTATAAGCATCTATAAGTAATTTATTTATACTAGTTATTTAATTTTCTAAAAAAAAATAATTTAAAAATATATCTAATTAGATATATATTATTTTATTAATATTTAATTCAATAATCTCTAATTTTATTGATAATTAATTTGCTAACAAGTTTATTTTACTAACAACTATTTTACTAATAATTCATTTTCATTAATTAGGTTTTTTTAAAATTGACTAATACTAATTTTAATTTTACCTAATCTTAATGAAAATAATTATTATTTTGTTAATAAAATAATTAATAATAAAATAATTGTTAATAAAATAAACTTATCAATAAATTAACTATTGATAAAATAAACTGTTAATAAAGTGATCTTTAATAAAATAAACACTTATTTAATTTTTATCTTATAATAAAATAGAGAATTACTATTTCTACCATGGCTTTTTGTTATTTCTACCATGGTTATACAAGATTTTCTATTTTTAGTTTTTATAACAATAATATATATAAACCTTTTAAAATTTAATAAATTTTCTTTTATTAACCCTAACTTTAAAATCTAATAAGTAAAAGTTTCTTGGACTTCTAATTAAAGTTGTAAAGCTTGTTTGTCTAATTCTAATAATGATTAAATTATTAAAATTAGCCTAGTAGATTCCAAGATATTGGGAATCAAAGATAAGAACAAAAAGATTTACAAATTGCCAGTTATACAAAGTTTTATTGCCAATAGTACTTTGTGTAACTGGCAATTTGTAGATCTTTTTGTTCTCATTTTTGATTCCCAATATCTTGGAATTTACCAGACTGATTTTAATAATTTAATCATCATTAGAATCAGAAAACAAGCTTTACAACTTTAATTAGAAGTTCAAGAAACCTTTACTTAATAAAAACTTCTTTAATTTTTTAAAAATATATTTCTTAAAATTTAATTAGCTAGAATATTTTAATATACCATCAACTCTTTCCAACAATTACCTGGACCAAGTTGGCACTGAAAGTAGATTGAAGACTCTGGCTCCAAAGTGAATAATATTCTTAGTTTTACATTAA
>CAJVQA010012348.1:0-10170 GCA_910591915.1 Cetraspora pellucida
CAACTTTAAATGTGGTCAAATGATCTGCAAGTTTGACCAGAATTATGAACGATGGATTCTATTAATCAGGTGATGCAAATCGGGACGATCCGAACCGATTTCCGATTGGTAATTCAAACCTGGATTATAAAGCTGGCCAAAATTATGAAAATTGCACTGCGCAGCCTCAAAAAATGCCTGCGCAGCCTGCGCAAGCTGCGCAGTGAAATAGTGCGCAGTGTCCCATCTCTAGTGACGAGTAAGCATTAATGCTTATTAGCCATGCCCAATGATTCATCACATCCAAGTGCCAAACAGATAATGGACTTATAAAAATTAATTTTACGAACCATACCTACTATCAAAATTTTACTCAATCTTTGTACGTTGTAAAAGGCAAGATCACCCTACCCGAAATTTTTGTTGCAGTACGGAGTGGTACAAGTTTCTTGCATTCCCCGAATTCCTGGAATTTGTGTAATAAAGAAATTAATAGGGAAAAAGAGTAAGACAAGAAAAATAAGAATAATTAGAAAACTAGAATTCGCGTTATTCTTGTATATGTAAAAATAATTTCGTCTCGGAAATCGGCGAGTCTGTCGCTAATCTAGTGATGGACCACGCGCAGGATTTTTAATGAGACTATTTGGCCTGCATTAGCATATCATCTGGCCTGCATTAAATATTATCCAGCCCGCATTAACATTAATGGGCCAATTTCTAATTTATATATTCATATATATGCGTATCCTTGATTTAAACTTTTTTTGCGTTCTTACTATTTCTTGTTATAATAAATATATAACCATTATTAAGTCATTATTTAAACAACGTTATCATAATAACATGGGTGTTAATAAACTAATTTGACATCATTTTGAAAAACTTGGACCAGACCCAGATTATAAACAAGGGCGTGCTAAATGTATTTAAAATATATTATTTTAACAAGAAATTATATTTCTAGTGATCATCTTTATATATATATTTATAATTATGAAAAATTAAAAAACTTTACTATATTCCGCGAATCCCGCGCGGGATTTTTAAAAACTACGATTTGCCCATTACAACATACAGACAAGAACCCACCAGCCAAATCTAACACGCCTGTTTCGACTTAGCCGTCATAGGTTACGCGAAAGTTGGAATAGATTAGTGACAGACTCACCGATTTACCGAACGACATTAGTATACCATTCGAATGACATGTAAATCACGTTTGGCTAGTCATTGGATCCTGAAGCATGTATGCGTGGCTTGACTTGCGGATCGCATTTGACACGTTACTTGAATAAGAATAGTGGTTAATTTTTATCATATGCCAGTTTGATGATCGTGGTCGATTTCCGCCGTCGGGCCACTCGAATGCCTGGTTGACCTCATCACGAGATTGATGGGCCGAATGTGATTTACGCGTCATTTTTGAAGGTCAATAGTGAGGTAAGTAGAGATGGGCACGCGCGGGATTTTTAATATGATCCTAAAATAAGATTATCTTGCCGACATTACCATAACATCTAGCTAGCATTAATATAATATATGGTCTGCATTAACTTATTTAGCTAAGTCACTCTTTTAAAAATAAATATAACATGCGTAGTAATAATGATATTTGGAATCATCTTACAAAAATTGGATCAGATGAAAACTTTAACCGAGGACGTGCTTAATGTAATTACTGCGATTAAACCTTGCAAAAAAATACGTGGAAATTCACTATATTGATTGGCCAACGGCAACGACCAAAAATTTAGGCAAAATTACTGAAATTTTTAGTGAAGAAATCGTGGCCGCCCATTAGGGTTGGAAAAATTTGTGGTCTAATGAATCCCGCGCGGGATCACGCACGGGGTTTTTGGAGAAACAGCAATTTGCACATCTCTAGAGGTAAGTGCCGAAAAAAAAGTAGTGATATATCCTTAGATTTATGCATCATTAGGAGACAGGATTCGTTTACGAATAAGTTTTATATCTTTTAATGCTTATTTGATTGCAGTCCTTAGCTCTTTTGTATAGGCATTGATATTTAAATGCCTGTTCGAGGAACACTTAGAGAAAATCAAATTTTGACATACACAGATAAAGGTCCACTTTGGCATTATAGCTTACAGAAGTGGAATGCTTCGAACATTCTTTATTGATCACAAAGCTTTTTATAATTTTTATAAGATAATGTAAACTAATGATCAGTGATCGATCATTATAAAGAAATTATTAAACGTATTATTAAATAAGAGACAATTACAGATAACATGATAAATATAAGAAATAAAAAATAATATTAAAAATAATATTAATATCAAAGAAAAAATAAAGGATAGGCACAATTAACAGCATAAGCAGAGTTGCTATCGGACCAGTTTTTAGACCATTTTGATATATTGTAATCCAAATACTTTTTATCCGCAACCAGGGCATGCGCGTTTGCACTTCTTCCTAGCACAACATTCAGCCCCAACAATTGGGATATAACAGTCTTTACAAGGGCAACCACGACTATGAAGGGTGCGAACAGTAACTTTTTCGGTGAAGCCATCAAGCTCAATATCAGAAGGAACACCCTCCGTTTGGAGAGAAGCAAAAACCTATTTAATGATTAGATTTTTTTAGTTTGATGAATAATCTAGCCTTAGCAAGCGTCAGATATATATACAAACCAGGAAAAGACTGAGGAGCTCCAACAAGATGAAAATTTTTTTGAAATTCATCGTTCAGGATACTTGTAGTGTAGATTTCTTGCAGGAATTGAATTTAGTAAAGTTGAGTGTTTGCCTTTGCTTTTCAATACTTGACTTTTTTTGTTGAGACTTATGCAAGTAGTTTTTTATATCAAAATCCATGGAAACAAAACACATGATGGTTGATCTTTAGTATAGGTGAGCAAATATGATTTTTATATAATTATATAATATATATAAATTAACTATTTTGAATCAAGTTAAGTAAATTTACAAATAGTTAGGATCAGGGTTAGGGTTATAATATAAATTGACTTAAATTAGATGGGTTTTATATATTATAATTTTGCAATAATTTATATATGCTCACCTATATTAAAGGAGATCCCACATGATTATTACTCATAGCATATCCATGACACATGGTCGAATCGAAATAGCCCAAATTTCGAAGTAAGGAGGCTAGCTAAACCTTCCTTTGTAAATGCTTGTTGTTTATAATCACAAGCTAAATCATACTCTTTTTATACAACTAAATGAATAAAATGATGTACACTGCGATATACATGACTGGAAGTATAACGATAATTATACTAAGGTTATTATCGTGAGGATTGTCCAAGTCTAACTAAAAACGGATATGAAATTAGGAATAGGGTGTCAACGGTCGGTCATGGTTGGTTTCGGTCAGTAATCATCAGGCATGAGTCATGACCGAACCGATCGCGGTCATGATCGATGGGTAATTTAAAATTTTAATATCAAGCATTATTTAAATAAGATAACTGCGCAGCACGCAGGACCAGCATGATCACAGCAAGTAAAATTCAAATTACAGTATTATACTTGAATTGAAATGACTTATCGCTATTATAAATACATAATTATGAGACTGAATTAACATAGTAACACCACTAACTCATTAAGACACCAATTATATCTCACCAAAAATTTCACTTTAAATAGAAACTAATTATGAGATATAGTGTAATATAGACTTGATTAGCTTTTTGATACACCTATATTATATGTAATATAAAGGGATAACCAACTTGAGTGATTAAAAATAAGAAAAAATTTACTGGGAAAGATAACTAATATATCAGCTGCTTATGCTGCCGATATGTCAGTTATACTTTCCCAGCAATTCTTATGCAGGATTATCCAAATATAACTCACTGCTATTTATACTTATCCAATTGAAAAACTTATTACTGTTGCTAAATTCTAGGTACAAAAAACTTTGTTCATTTTCCGAAACCTCTTCTATCATGTCTAAGAATTATCTAGCTTTTTCTGATACTCAAATATAGAGACAGCAATGTAGTTTTCCAAAAGTTGGATGATTCATAAACAAGCTCGACGAGGTTTCAAAAAATGAACAAACTTGGTGTCTTAAAATTTACAAAGCAGTTGTAAATATGAATAAAAAAAATATTTAATTAAATAAATAATTTTGATAGTAAACACGATTGTTAAGACAAACAGAATTAAACTTCGTACTTACCCTGGTAATTTATTAAAAGATTAAATGATTACATTTAATTATACATTCTTTTAAAACACAATCATTAAAGTAAACAGAATTAAACCTCACACTATCCTAGCGATTTATTGAATGATCAAATGATTACAGTTAACTATACACATATTCTCTTAAAACATAATTATTAAAAACTATGGTTAATCATATATACATTCTCTTGAAACGCAATTGTTAAATGATTACAGTTAATCATACATTCTTTGAAGCATAATCGTTAAACAAAATTAAACTTCATACTTACACCATTGATTTATTGAACCTTCAAATAATTATAGTTAATTATATATACATTCTCTTGAACCACAAGCATTAAAGTAAACAGAAATAAACATCATACTCACCCTGGTAATTTATTGAATGACCAAATGATTACAGTTAATTTTACATATATTCTTTTGAAACACAATTGTTAAAGTAAACAGAATTAAACTTAACACTCATCCCATTATTTACTAAATGATCAAATAAATATGGTTAATCATACAGACATTCTTTTGAAACATAATTGTTAAAGTAAATAGAGTTAAACTTTATACTAACCTCAGTGTTTTATAATGCTATAATGATAATAACAAAATTATGTCATATTTACATCATAATAATAAATTTTAAAATTAATATATAATGACAAAATTATGCCAATAACAATAAATTATAATCCGAACATTATACTAGTACAGTCAGACATCTCTAAATGCAATGCGACGGGACCATATGCAAAAATTTAGCAAAACGTGCATTTAGAGAGGTATTGCATTTAGGAAGGTAAAGATCTATAGGTGTAATATAAGTTGGGCCCAAGAGAAGACGTGCATTTAGAAAGGTTTTTCATGGGCATGCATTTAAGGGGGCCTGATTGTATATTGTATGAAAAATTTTGAGCTATTATTTTTAAACATGAACTAAATTACTAATAGTATTTTAAGTTTTATATAATATTATAATTTAATTAGTAATCAATTTTGCATATTAGTAATGTGATTTAGATTCCAAATATATTATATGTAACATGTTTTTAACTAACTAGTATATTCTAAGGTCTAATGATAAAATTATCATTAGTATTAGATTACATATTATATATATTTATATACCTCCAATATGTTATAGTTAACAATTAAGAAATACTAGTATTTTTAATTTGTTGTAAAAGATGCAATATTAAAGTATATTCAATAAATAATTTCTTGTAACAAATAAGATTATTCAATAGTTCTTTAATATTAATTTTTTATTTGTCATCAGTCTTATATTATTTATTATATTTTAACATTATATTCTTTATAAAAATCAAAAATTTTATTAATAATTATTATATAATTGCATAACTTTATATTAATAATAAGTAGTTGCACAATTTTTTTAAGTGAAACCAGAAATGGAAGAAATCTACACAAACATCATTTCACTTACAAAAAACCATATTTTTCATTGCAATCTATTTCTGTAATAAGAAAATGACTCTTTATAAAAGAAGTTGATAGTACTTGCAATCTGAATATTGGTTTAATTTCAATGACTGAGCCTAAAAACCTATTGTTATAGGTTTTTGATCAAGTTCAAAGATGGGGCAAATGTGATGGATTGTCACTTAAAAAACAATTGTGTCATGTAATATTCCTTAAAGATATAGAGCCAGTTCTTTAATTTGGCACAAGGTCGAGTGATCAATAAGGAGTATTACAAAATGAGTATTGAAATTTTTTTAAAAAGCATATTGTATTAGTTTAAAAGAATTTTTATTAGTTGTATTATCTTGTAGAAGTAATACAAAAATTATAGTTATATTATTATATAACTTTAAACTATAGGCTTGAACTCTACATTTAAAAGAAAGAAATTCTATTTCTTTTATAATAAATTGATCACAAGAAGAGCCTGCATAAGACTATGATTCTTCTCATTATTTCTAATGCATTCCAACCATTTTTGTTCTAACTTTTACCCCTCCTACATAGTTTTTTGTTACTTTTACATTTCTTATAGTGGTCATAAAACTAATGAGAAATGTTTTAGTTTTACTATTCTGAAGCCAGAACCCATTATATTAACTTCAATCACATCCTCTTTGACATTACCTTACAGTTAATTTAAGTAGGGTAGGTAGAGTAAATGTTTATTTCTAGCATGAATAGGTTGTTCAGATTGACTTTCTTTATTTGAAGAGTAGTAGGGTCTCGCATAAAGGCTTGTGTCTGTTATATGGCTTCCTTTAGATCACATGCACATGTTTTAAATAAATTATTATAGGCATTTTCAATTAGGTTAGTATGTAAAAATAATATCTATTTTACAGATTCTATAAATATCAGTTTTACCTCTGACTTGAGATGCAAAAATTGAGATTTTTTTAAATTTATTGCACAGCCTGCACAACCTCAGTCTCTAGAGTCTTTTACTTATTAGATTTCATGTTTATATATATAAAACATCTATTTTATATGCATAAAGTTGGACTCTCATTATTTTAATTAATGCTCCAAGGTTAGTTTAAATGTTAGTTTTTATTGTTTTGTATTTTTTTTTACTTTTTTTCTGCATATTGATAAATTAATAATTCTAATCAAATTTGCAAATTATTTAGCCAGATCTAGAACAAAACAACTTTAAATATAGTCAAATAATCTGCATGTTTAACTAGAATTATGAATAATGAATTCTATTAATCAGGTGATACAAATTTATTTTTCTTTCAGGCTGATCTGAACTAATTTCTGATTGGTAATTCAAATCTTGATTATAAAGCTGAACAGAATTATAATAATTGCACTGCATAGTTTAAAAAATGTCTGTGCAATAAAATACTGCACAGGCTGCATAGTGTTCTATCTCTATCTTTGATATTATTAATAAAGTCAAGATCTGACTACTATATAGTTAATTAGCTAACATAATTCAGTTCTAATAAATCTGATTCAAAATTTTGAGACTTTGCAAAAATCTATAAAACATATCTGTATTTAGAAATAATTGACAAGTTCTTTTGATTAAATCTTTGATGATAAGTAATTATCATTTTATCAACTTGATAAAAAATTTAATAAAAAAAAATGAAAATTACCAAATATTTAGCATTGAGGCCTTTAAACTTATATTGGGACACTAATTTTTATGTCTAAAAAACTTATTTTTATTATCTTTTGTTATAGCATCTTTGATTTTACAAATGTATGCACTTATTTAAGTTTTTTTAAAAAATATTGAATGATGAATAAGTTATATGAACTAATCAATTTCAAGATTTTGCATATAGAGGCATTTGTTTCTAGTATTTATTTTTTAAAGTATTGTTCAAGGTACTATACAAAGTCACAATAACAGATTATCCAATTATATACTAAAAATTGTACATGCATATTTGAGTAGCTAGTAAACTATAATATATACTCATATGTATAAATACAGACACAATAGTCAAGCCACTAGTATAAGGTATAAAATAGTATGCAAAAAATAGGCAATATATAACAATATGTAATGAATAGAGTTACAAGAACCAATCAAGTGCTGAGAATTGTATATGCATATTAACTGCCTGTAAACCATATACTTCTTTGTATATTGTATAAACTCTGTTCCCAGTATAATAGATTTTAATTAGTTATTAAGATAATACAAAATTATATAATATTAATTAGTATGTATTTAAATAATTATTTTGTATTAATAATTTAATAATTAAGTAATTTATATAAATATTTGATTTATTTTGATTAATATAATCTTAAATTTTTTAATTTATTTCTACTTTTCTTGATTTTTTTATAACTTGTTTTAACTCTTTTTAATAGATTTTAATACATTCTAATAAATTTTAATATTTTTTTATATCTTAAATAATGACATCTATTTATTATAAAATTTTATTATATTTATATACTTAACTTTATTCTTTTATAAATCAATCAAAATTTTAAAAAAATATTATTATTACTTTTTTATATAAAATTATTTTATATATTTTAGATAAACAATCAAAATGCTTTATAATTATTTATTACTTAATTTAAATATTAAAAAAATTATTTTTAAATTTATATAATAATAATAACAACAAAATAATTCAAATATTTAAAAATATTAAAAATATATAATAATATTGAAATTAAAAATAAATTAAAGGTGTGGTGACTTAGTGAAGTAGATAAGTTGTCAACCCTCCAAGTGGTAGGTTGTAAGTTCAAAACCCATGAACAGCAAAAATTTGGATAATCACCTATATAATATTTGTATTATAACAACTGAACCTAACGATTAGGTTAAGATACCTGTAATTATAGTCACACCAGCATGACTGGCTGGTTATGGGGCATCTGTGTAACTAGTTACACAGAGGAATGCAAACTGGCATCAGGTGATGCTAACCCAAAATAAGTCCTTGTGGCTGTGTAAATCTATAAAAATTGAGAAACAAGAAGTCCACTTGGGAAGACCTGAGTAGAAAGGTAATATGGATTTTTGACAGTACTACTGTAAAAGCTAGACCTAGAAAACAGATACCAATGTGGAGTACCTGGATAGGCAAAAACCTCTGGAAGGGGAGAACCACCAACCAGGCCATTGGAAGTCCGACTAGGAGGACTGAAGAAAAAGGATATCAGGCTGACCTGATATACCAATGGGCTGGTTGTAGTCCTACTGGGCTATTTGGATTGGGAGTTTGGAGAAAAAGCAGAGGTATACAAAAAGTACTAGAGATATGCTGTGAAGTAAGTGCTGGGGTCTGGATAAATTCTGCAAGGGCAAGCTCTGTTAATGTTCTGTAGAGTAGGTAGGTAGTTAACAAGAGGGCTTCTGAAGCCTTACAGTTAGGTGTTGTGCTCTGAAAATAATTGTGTAATGGCTTGACAGATGTACAGAAGGGAGGCTAAATGTTGGGTTAGATGGCACTTAGATGTACAAGAACTGGGGTGCTAATTGTCTATGTGCAGTATAGAAATCAAAGTGTTTAATTAAATAGTCTTTTAGTAGATTATAGGTATGGCAGCTAGTGTAGAACCCTTGGGTGGACTACTTAAATAGGTAACCAGAAGTTACATATGTGACTAGTTGTATGCTTATCCTGTACAAGTAATATATAATGTATTCACTAAAAACACAATAAAGGCATTAGCTACCATTAACATTAGCTTTAAAACAAAAAAACAAAAAAAAAATAAATAAATTAAATATTTTTATTAACCTCTAGGGTCAATAGTATAGTGGTTATGCTCTGAGGTTACAAATCACAAAGTTGCCAGTTCAAATCCTAGTAATAGCAATTGTAAAGATATATTTCTAAAATAGAGAACTGCAATACCATAGCACCAAAGACCTGAAATGTTATCAGATAAACTTATTTCTAGAAAAAGGCAAGTGACTAGTAATTAAAAAGCCACCTAATGATGAATATGAGTTAGAGTCTAATTTGAAATAACTAAAGTTATGAGACATAATGTGAGACTTAAAGTTTAATAATAAGAGATACTATATAAATTCATGTTAACAGCCAATTCTAAACAGAGCTTGGTAAAGCCTTTTGATTTTGATAAAGATCAATTAACAGATGATTCTTAAAAAATTTAAAAATACAGACCAAAGAAGATTGATGTTTAGTGATTAAGAATATTAAGAACATTAGTTCAAAATATAGGATACAAGAATAATCTCAGCAAGATTGTCAAAAAAAAATATATATATATATATATATTTGTATTAAATATAAATTTATTTACATATTCTTAGCTTAAAAATTTTGGTTTTAAATTTAGCAATTCTTAATATATAACTGCATTAAGAAAAGCTAATAATAAAGTATTTTTGTTAAATAATAATAAAAAATTTATGTCATTATTAAAAGAAAAAATTAACAATAAAATATTAGTCATCTCATTAAGCATAATACACCAACTTGATACATTTGAATTAAAATATAATTATACAAAATATTACATATTAATTTGCAATTAAATAAATATATTTAAT
>CAJVQA010012349.1:0-10169 GCA_910591915.1 Cetraspora pellucida
TACTGTATATTAATATTTGCTTATGCGATCTAATTTAAATGAAATATTGACGATCCTTTTTTAGATCGTGACAATATTAAAGCTTATTCTTTCAGAATCTTTATCTATTTTTGGAATGGCATTAACACAGACTAGTGGTCCAGTCTTAATCTAGAGTTGCATATCTAGAATAGGTGATTCTGAATTAGCAATATAAAACTAAGTGATATTATAAATTATGAAATACTAAAAAGAACAGTAGAGAATAAAGTATTTTATAATGATTCTTTTATAAGTTTGGAGTATGAGGATAAAAAAGAAAATATACTTTTCATTGTGCTTAAAGGTGCATTTGATGTTTATATCGATAAGATTTATAAACAAGAGATATTAAATTTGCTAATAAAACTTGAAGTTATTGTAGATTACAAAATCCTAGTAAATTTATGATATTTAATAATATTCAAATAAAGAATATGCAAAGATAACGTTCAAAAATAAAGAAATAGAAATCAAATTTAATAAGTGTAGTCTTAGTAGTTGGTTGATCCAAAACAAATTAAAACTAAATAACAATCTTATTTTTAGCATTAAATTATATTTGTAAACTTGAAATATATACTAAAAGAAACAAATTGAAATAATCATTAAATAAAAATATACATCATAAAGAAAGCTTTGATTATATGTAATTTGATAACAATACTTGATAGAAAAACTATTATTAATATAGCAAAATATATTATATTCAGTAAAATTTGATAATCTTTTATTTATTTAATATTTATTGTAAATAATAAAATTTAAAGTTTACAAAATAAAAATAATCAAAATAAATCTTCTAAATGAATCTATTATCTCTAATTTAATAATTTTAGAGTTTTATGTGCAAGATTCAGATAGTAACTTTTTGTATAATTAAATAATTTACCTAAAGTTATATGATTTTGTATTGCTTTCTGTAATTTATCAGTAAAAAATTCATATGATTCTTTTTCATAATCATTTTCAACTACTATTCATTTAGGATATTTATGATATACTACTCTTTTATAAATATTATATAGTTCTTAGTATGCTGTTTGGTTAGTATCTAAGAATGGTTTACATTTGATAGCCTTCTCATATGCATATCTTTTAACTTGAATAGATACAAAAATATCCAAATGATTCGGATCTTGTGATTTTAATATACCATTATATTGAAATCATAGAACACCAAATGCTTCATTAAAAATATTTACACATTGTTGGCTTCTTTTAAGAATGACTATTAGTACATTACTAATATCAGATTCAGTTTTACTATGTAAGAGTTTACTAATCAAATTATATGCTATCAATGCTCTAGTTTGTTAAATATTTTTGTTTTTTTTACTTGCATCAAAGTATTCTAGATACAAATCTCTGATCGATGGATGCTCTTGATTTAGACGTTATTTTTATAATATGATTCTAATAATGTTAAAGTACTGGATACTTCTAAACCTATGTGAAAAAAAGTTTTACAAGTCTTTTAACACTTTCTGATAATCCTGTATTCAGTCTACTAAAGAGAATTATCTCTTGTTGAAGTGGTTTACAGTCTTTTTTAACTTCTTCAAAACTATTAAAAATTGTTAAAATAAAAAATATTTCATTTTTTGGTTTGTCTTTATCTTTTTAATCTGTTTTATGATTTCAGAAGGAGTTATGCCATTCAACAATTTTTTTTTTCTTTTAATTTGAATATAGAACAAAATCATAACTGTCAAAGATGATAAGATATATATAAATAACTATTCTGTCAGATTCAAAGATCTTCTTATCAATTCTAAAATACTTGATTTTATATGGATGTTTTTTCATATCAAAACTAGTTTCTTCTTTAACTTCACATTGTATTGTAGAAAACATATCTTCTTAAGTATAATTCATTTTATATTTATTTTTAGTTACAAAGATTTCATCTGATTTTTTATTGTTATTCTTTGGAGGGTTCCAATTTGTTAATTTAATAGAAACATTATTATTATAACTATCCTAAGCATTTAATGCATTACTGATTTTATCTTTATCAATTTCAAGTAGAATCTTCTTTAAAGATTTTACTTTATTCAATTTATTTATAACTTTTCTTGTGATTACTAAGTATCTTTCTTGTTTTCTTTCAATTAAAGAAGCTTTTTCTTTATACTGAGAATTGCTTGTTTCTCTTAATTTAAGGATAAAATTATTCATTCATTTATCATAAAGAAATATACAAACAAAACCAAATTGTTTGTGCCTTTATCACTTTGAGTCATATCATATTCATTTTTGAATTCAGGAATTTCTTTAAAGAAAATTTCATCATCATTAGAAAGTTCTTTTTATTTAGACTTTTTTTTTATTTTTTAGACTTTAGAAATGTAGCTTTATTAATAAATATAAAGAGTTGTACAAAATTAATACAAGAAATATGTAAATTTATTTTATTTTAAATTAATTACTAAATAAGATCATATAGTACATGATTTACATATAGTATCAATACATTTGGGTTTATTAGAATTTATATCTAGAGGGCTAGAAAGTGACATGGATCTAACATAATAAACAGTTTTTAATTCATTTTTCCATGCTCTGACAAGTGAATTAAAAAGATGTTGAATCATTATTTCAGGTTTATTGGAAATAACATAAATGTTTAGACTTTGGATTGGCCAATATATACTTCATGATCAAATACATAATTGATTATTACATTGTATGATTATTCAAATACTGTCTTGTATATCTTTTTTATTTCTTCTAAAAATTGGTTTATATTTTGAACACTTTCATTGTTTATTTGAATTTTATCAAAATATAATTCGACCAAAGATCATGTAAGATTAACATCTCTGCTAATTCACATTCGATATAAATGAAGGCTCCTTTTGTGGTTTCATGAATAACAAAATTTGCTTCTTCTGGAAATGGTTCTTCACTAAATCCTATGCCAATACATTAAAATTTTGAAGCTGTTGGCATCAGATTGATCAGTAATGAGTTTTTGACATCATATTTTTGAATTTTTGCTTTTAATTCTTTTTAAACAAGTTCATTACAAGGAGTAACATTCTATAAATCAAATTGCAAAATTTTTTTTGAAATAGATGAACCTTTATATTCTTTATATAGACCATATTTCTTTGCTAACTCACATAATTATTCTAATGCTGCATAATAAATATGTGCAAAGATTCATTTGTTAAGTTCATATACTTCACTGTCTTCTCAAGATAATTTAAATTTCTTGTAAAGAGTTGCCAGACCAATTATTTTAATAGCAATTGGTTGGTCTTTCTTGTTTATGACTTCACATTCTTCTAATAGATAATATGTAAAATTGATTGCTCTATTATAGAAGTTTACAAAAAGATAAACTGAATCTTGTAACTTTATAAAATTGAATTTATTTTTTTCTGAAATATGTGTTGAAAGGATCACTGCATGTAGATTGCATACAGAAATTCTATTTGTATATTCAATGATCTCAGTATATAGATTAGTAGTTGTTGCTATACCAAGATTCATTTGATTGGATTTTTTGTTTGCATCATTAACAAAAAAGATGAATTGTTCTCCTGTTATGCATTGCAACTTGTTGATTTTGAAAAATAATTCTCTTGCTTTAAAAGTTTTTGTGTTTTAAAAATTGGTTTCACATGTAATATATGCAGTTTCAAGCTTATCATCATACATTTTATTCAATTTTTTGCCTAGAAAGACTTCTGAATCTTTAGGTGAAAAGGTAGTTCAAACACTATCTTCTATTACATGTTTTATGAATAGTTCTGGAATTAAAACACAATGATGCAGATCTGTGAATGTAATTCTGATACAATTAATTCATAACAAATGTACAAAAAGTTCATTATATCTCAATGCCAGATTGCAAGTGTTACTATCAATGCACCTTTATATTTATTACCACCTTGGTCTACATAGTTTATAGCTGCATTAAAAACACAAAGCATCTTGTTTAAACTTGTTGAGTATCTATTGATTTCTTTAATATAATCACCTTTTGAGTGAATATTTGTTATATCAATACTGATTCTATCATAATTTTTAGATATCATAGAAACTTCTTTTAAGTTTTCAAAAATTTCTTCAATAAAATTACCTTTAATTTGAGTTAGAAAACAGCTGACAAGTTGGTTCTTTGTTATGCATGAACTTGTGCAAGTGGGTGTTGGCATGCTTATCTTGTTCATTGATATTTTTTTGTAACATTTTGCAAATAAATCGAAATTATCAAAATGAAATTGTAATAAACATCTCATGTGCACATACTGTACATAATTAACTTCTTTTTCTTCCACTTTTAGAAAAAACTTTTCTTTATTTCATGCATATTCCATATATTCATAGTTATATTCTTTTCTAAAATCAATAAGAAAATTAAAGAATTCTGCATTGTTTATTACAATATTATGATATTCTTTTCTTATCAATAGGATATGTTCTTTTACAGTATCTAATACATTACAATAATTATTGTAGAGATGTTTCACATGTTTAAAGAATTTAACAGGAATTTGCTCATGTTAAAACTTTGCAAAAATATTTTTTATAAGAATATAAAAATTATAATGTATATTTATATAATACTGGGCTTCTTTTACAAGGTATTCAATTACATCTTTCTTGTTTAATAAATCAACAAGACCTTTTGCAACTTCATTGATAAATTTAGAAATAGTTTTATTGTTGATTTTTAAATATTCTAGTAATAAGTTTACAATATATTGTATAGTTTTTATTGCAAACATTATTTGATACAATTAACTTAATAAAACTTGTTTGAATAACCTGGTCTAATATAAATAAAATATTGTAGTATATAAATTTATTTAGGTTTATTTTAAACTAAAAAAATTAACATGACAAAAACTTTATACTAATTACTAAATATATTTTATTATAATATTTTAATTTATAAAAAATCTATTCATTTTTAAAAATTAATGAAGATTTGGAAATATTAATACTAATATAATGACTGTAAAATTCTTTAACTGCACTATTTTCTTTAGTTTCAGCTGTTAACTTACCAATACTTGCTTTTATTAGATTTCTAATACCAAGTATGTCTTGTGAACTAATATATGTTATAGCTGTATATGTTAATTTCTGTATACAATTATGTAGATCAACAATTGCACTCTTTAAAGTAACAACTTGTAATTTATGAACTGTCATGGCATAAAACAAAATAATCAAAAATTGTTTTCTAGTGTATTTTTTCTTATTTTTATTTTCTTCTATCATCTCATATATACCAACATGAACTTCTTTACCTGTATTATTGAGACAAATAATCATATCATGATCAAAATACTTTTTATCTGTTTCCAAATCAAGATCACGATATTTACATTTATTTCCATAACCTATTTGAATTATTAATTTATAATCTTTGCCTTTTTTGCTCTTAACCCAATCAATGAATGTTTCTGTTAATCTATTTACTACATCTTCTATGTAGTTTTGTATTATTATAATTCTACAATTCAAATGTAATCTTAATTTATATTCTGATTGTGTGTGATTATGAAACACAGCTTCTAGGATTTTATGTTTTCTGACAAGATTAAGGATCTTGGAGTTTTTACTCATCTTTATATTCTTGATTGAATATAATAATGAATTGATCTTACAAATTTCTTTAATGTAATCAGATGTGTCTTGACTATAAATGAAAATATCTTTTTCTGGTAACTGTTCAAGACAATAATTGTTTTATTGATTACAATACCTTTTTTGGAAAAATAAATGAATTGCATCATCTTTAAAGTAATTACATTTCTTGAAATAGTTATAAGTTTCATCATTAAAGAATTCATATTGTAGATTTGTACAATAATATTTAAACTCTAGATCATATTGTCTGAATATTTCAGTTAAACCAACATAAATAAAGTTGAATAAACTCTATGATTCATTAAGTAAACATTTAGATTTGTCTGTCTATCAGTCTTTATTTAAGAAACAAAAATCATCTTCTACAGAAGGAAGTTGGAAAAAATCTCCTATAACTATAAAATGGATATCTTTGAATATATTCTTTCGAATAGATTTAAATAAATATACAATCAAATCAAGAAGTGTATCATTCACTATTGAGCACTCATTAATGATCAAGGCCTTAACAGTTTTAAGCCAATCATGATACATCTTATTTCTAACTTTTTATCTTAAAGTTTTCTTAGTTATTCTTTTACCAAATTTGAATGTAAAGTAGATAGTTTAACCAGATTTGCTAGTTGATTTTAATTCAAGTGCTCTGCTTGTTAATGCAGTAACTTTAATTTTGACTTTATGAATAAGGTAATAATGAGCCATTATAAACTTAAGAACATGTGTCTTTTCAGTACTAGCATCCCCAGTAATGAAGAGGTTTTTCTTTAGTACCAAAGCAATATAAATTACCCAAATCTGCAAAAATGACATTTTATTTAATTTGACTATTGCATCTACAACTATTGTAAAATTAACAAGATATTCAATATCAGAACATGATTTATTAATAAGATTGATAATTTCAGTTATCCAATGACCTTTTAACATATCTCATTTACTTTCTGAAAGTTCAAAAAATATATGATTGTTTATTGTTTCATTTTTCTTTATTCATTTATTTACATTTTTGACAATATCTTCAATTTTATGTTCTTTAAATTTTCATTTGCCAAGACTTTTTTACTTCATTTTTGATGATTTTAGTATTATTTAAAGCAATTAAATTCTTATGACTTATATTTATTAATTTTAAATGGTAATAGGAATAAATATTAGTACATAAATGATTACTATTTTTTTTTGTAAAATCTGAAATGATGAAAAAATACTAAAATTCAAAAACTTAACACTATGTTACAATATGTTACATAATTATATTCTTGATTAATAATCTAAAATCTTATAGAAGTACAAAGAAAACCTCTAAATAAAATTGAATAAATAAAAAACTTGCAATATGCAAAGTTAGAACAAAGAACTTTTTATAAAGAAGACTTCTTTATTTAGTATATTATTGAAATATTTATATTTATCAAAAAATATTTATTTAAAAAATAAATAAAAATTATTGAATAAAAATATTATATGAAAGTAAAGTAGTAAAATATTATTTAACACATACAAATGTGTCACATATTAATTAATAATATTAGGTATTTTATTTTTAAAACTTTTTATAAACAGATTTATTTTCTTAGTAGAATAACTCTTATCTTTTATATCTTAAAAATTTTCAAAACCATATTCAGCACTATTAATTCTTATCTTATTAGCTAAATTATAATCAACTTTGAAATTCTCTATAATTAAAATATACCAATTTCTGGAATAAAGACTTCATTTATCAAATTACATTTGTCTTGATCATATTTTATAAAGTCAATATAATAATCTAAAATATATTCAAAAATTATTTCATATCTATGATATTTATAATATCCTAGAAAGAAATTAAAAACCTATTATAAACAAACAAAAGATTTTTTTGTTTTGCTCTTTTCATTTTTTGAAGCTCTTTAAAAAATAATTCTTTTTAAAGTTTTAACTAACTCATTTATCATATTTATAAATAGTTTGGTTTTAAATCATTTTTTGAATTTTTTTAAATTTTCTTATATCTTACACTTTTTAATTTAATACTTTTTGTTTTTATGAAAAAAAATATATAATCATTATTATTACTAGTTTGTAACTTTTTTAAATCTTTTGAAATTAATATTATCTTTCTTTTTCTAGAAATATTTACTAGAAGTGTATCAACATCTGGTAACTCTTCCTCATTACTAGAAATAATAATTATTTTTTTGTTTAATTGGATTTTTAATTTTTTTTTGTGATTTAAAATTATTAAGAATGTTTAATACATAATTTTCACTTAGAAGATCACTATCAGAATCTGAAACCAATAACATTTTTTTAATTAAAATTACAAATACAGACTGCATTTGAATAAAGAATTTAATTATATATTTATTTATTTGTTTATTTATTATATAGTTATTTATAGTATTATATTTATCAGTTTATTAAATATAGAATTATTACTAATCTCCTCAAGCCAATAGGGTAAGATCAAGAGTTCCCATCACAGGTTCCTTTCTATTTCTACTCAGGTTCTACCTGCAACAACTATGCACTAAAGCAGCTGCTTGTAATTGTGTGCTTCGCATACCAAAATTGGTTTATTATTTTATTAGAATTACAAGTTTTTATTTGGCTTTGATTATAATAAACAAGCTGTCTTTAGCTTTACAACCAGTATCTTTAGTAATACAATATGCAAAAATTTTATCAAATAAAGAACTAATCAAAAAGTTTTTATACATTTTTTCAATACAATAAACTACATCATCACTAGTTTGTATATCAACTCCAACACAGTAAACTTTTGTGTTATTTTCAAAAAATTTTTCTTCAAAATAAAAACTTTGTTTTGCTTTTCTATTTTGATTATATTTAAAACTTTTGAATGTATTAAAGTACATATTGATTTTGTTTTTGCTATGAAGTTTAACAAGTTCTTAGATATATCATTGTTTATTTCATTTTTAAACTTTTTAATAATATTTATAAAATCCAAGTTAACTATCTTGTTGATATCTTTTCTATCTCTTAAATTGGGCCATTCAATAGCATGTTTGAGAATAAGTGAAAATTCAGAAACTCATTGTCTATCTGATGTGATCATAAAATTTGTGTATTTATAAACATCTTTGAAGATTGGAAATCCAAAAGTTTTTCTATCTTGTTCTTTAAAGTATTCAAGTTTTTTATTAAATTCAGTATTCTCATCTTTAATAAGAACAATTGTATATTCTGTTTCAACATTAGCATCAAGGCTGCATGTAAAATAGATATATTTAGTTTTATAACAATCTTCATTCTTGACAATTTTGGTAATTTGTTCAGATTTGATATAGTTTTGTTCATTTAAATTAAACTGTACAAAAATATTAATAATAGTTTCAGCTTTAGTTGCTTTACCTATTTTGTTTTGAGTTTAATATTATAATTCAGGTCTTTAATATTGAAGCTGATAATATCAAGTTGTCTTGATTGCAATTATTGTTTATTAATTTTATTGTTTCAATCTTATTGTATTATAATTTTATTATAATTCTTAGTTTACATAATATTCATACAAGTGTAAATGTATCTTAATTCATATCAGATTATATAGATATAATAAAATAAGAAAAATATACAAAGTTTTCTTCTATCAAAGAATTGTTAAATTCTTCTATTAGAGGATTGTTAAATAAATATTCATTAATAATTTGAATATTAGTTATATCAAAACCAGTTTCAAATTGATTTGTATTCTATTATTTATGGTTGGTCTATTTTTTGTAAAACTTGTTCACTTTCAGATATAATTACTAATTTATAGTTTTTAATAATAAGTAATTCTTTTTTAGGTTTTGGAGTTTGATTCTTTCTAATTTTTTTTTCTCATTTAATTTTTTTATTTCATTTTTGTTTCTCATTCAGACATTAAGAATGGTATTTGTAACCTGAGTATTTTTGTGCATGCTCTGCTTTTTCTTTAGTGCTAATGCATGTTATTTATCTTTTATTTCATGAGTTTCATTATGTTACATTTTTTCTATGATATTGAAAACTTTATTATTACTAAGTTCTAGATTCTGTTTAATCAATAATTGTTGTTTATTTATATAACCAAGAATAAATGCATTTGGTGAACATGGTGTTTTTCCAAGTTTAGGTTTATTATAATTTTTTTTAAGTGCAGTTTCATATGTAATAATTGGTTCATTTATAATACTTGAAATCATTTGTTCTTGATATTCTTGTAGTAGATCTTTTAAAAACTTAACAACATGAATAGGAATGCATGAACATATCTTAAACAGATCATTTATTAGATTTCAGTTATTATGATTTGATTAGATTATATTGAATCTGTTTTCATACTGATAAAGATTATAGTTATAATTCTGGTGATACCATTTAACTGTTACATTTTAAGTATCTAATAATTAGTTCTCTGTTCAATGAATAAGACTTTGTAACATCATACACTTACTTTACTAAATTTTTAAAATTTGAATTTGATAAAAAATAACTAATTTTTACCTAAATCTTTAGTAATATTATGCCACTTAATAGTAATGATAATGTACTTTGTAACTACTAAA
>CAJVQA010012350.1:0-10168 GCA_910591915.1 Cetraspora pellucida
ATTCAATTTTAAATCTTTTAGGTCTAAGCTGAAGGTTTTCAGCAAATTTTTGGTAATCAATAGATTGATAGTTGTTGGATAGAAAAAGGTAAAGACATGCAAGATTGAGATAATTATGAGCTGTATATGGAGGAATGGTAACTGGTGAGGTGAAGATTTTAAGGTAATTAAATTTAGTGAATAGGATGATTGTAAATTTAAGGATAAGGTTTTTGAGAGTAGATTCAAGGAGGTCAAAAGAAATAGTAGCACTTTTGTCGATGTTAGGATTGCTGTTATAGATAAGATCAGTTAAAAATTTAGGCTATTGCCCAGCCATAATATGGATAATATAGTAAAATGAAGCTTTAAGTGCAGGTTGAATGGCAGTAGCTGGCTTAATTTCTTTGCCAGGATAGAAATTGTAGAGGAATTTTTTAAGGAATGAGAAGAGTTGAAGGGAGAATGTAGTTTAAAGTTTTTTATTAGATTTTATTTCTTCGGTAATAGGGAAATTTGCAACCTAGTCATATGTGGGATTAGATTTTGGTTTAAGAATGCTAGAATAAGATTGGAAGAGAGGTTTGTTAGGAGTATTTTCAAGTTGGTTAGTATTGTTAGAATTGTTAGAATTCAGATTAGAAACATTAAGATTATTAATAATAGGAGGTTGGTTAGAGGTAGAGTTAGTGTTAGTAGTTGTAGAGAAAAAGAAATCAATAAGATCAGAAGAAGTTGAAGTTTGGTATGAAGGTACAGTAAGAGGATTGGTAGTTTGAGAGGATTCATGTAAGATATTTTGAAAGGTTTAAGTGAGGTTTTTCTTAGTTTGGGATGAACTAGCTTCATGTTGAGATGAGACAGTTATACAAATAAGATGGTAGACTTCATTGTTTTTAGAAACATATTTTTTAGTAGGATAGTAATGCTCATTTCTCTTGGTACAACTAATTGGAAGAGAGCATTTTGGGTAAGTATGGTAATGCATGTCTGGTGTGGGAGATGGTGGAATACTGTCAGTAGAGGAAGAGAGGTTAGTCATGAGTGTTAAGTTGTTCTGTTAATTTTTTTTGAGTTGTTATTGATGTGGGCAGTTGTAAATTCAGTAGATTGGGTATAATTGATATTTGAGGTTGAGATGAATTTGGTGTGATATTTGGCACAGAGACAAGTAATTACAGAAATAGAGATAGAAGCTTGAAAGAAATGAGTAATCTTATTTGATCTAAGATTTTTTGTTAAACAGCTAGTAGGTTGAACTTTGAAAGGAATTGGACAAGTCTTGTTATTGTTTTCTTCTTCGTAGAGGACAATTCCAAAACTATTAGAGAAGTTTTGGTAAAAATAATCAAGATCTGCTGTATCTGGTTCTTGTTGGATTAGAGTAAGCATTGTAAAATAATAATAAATTTAGTGGAAATTTTCTTAAAGACTTAGAATTTTTTCTCTAAATTGACTTAGAAATATTTTCTAAATAGAATATAGTTGTAGATAATGAATTTTACAAGAGTTGCAGATAGGTGCAAGGGTTGTAGTTTAAAATGTCACAGAGATGACACTAGAGTGTAACCAGGATGATAGGATCACTAATATAACTCAGGTACTGAACACAGATAGGATTTGCAATACAAGTTACTGTTTAATATTATTAAAGGCTAAATATGACAATAATTGATTGTGTGAATAGGTTTTTATTAATAGGTGGATTATAAGATATTGGTATAAATTAATAAAATATGGATTAGGAAATGATTATATAGTTACACAAAAACGTGTAAAGGAAAAAGAAGATAGGATAGAGACAAAAGATAGGAAAAAAAATTTTACAAGAGAATAAATATTAAATTTAGTTGTAATTTGATCAATATTGGGTCAAAAATCTTCGTTTAGAGCTTGTTTTGACTGGGTAAATGTGTACAACAACTTTATTTAAGAGTGTAGAGTAAGTTAAGGCAGTAGAAACTGCGAAATAGCTAAAAGTTATAAACTGGAGGCCAAAGGCCGTCAGTACAGTTTTCTCGATGAGTTTGAAATATAAAAACTTAATATTTTTAGAATATATATAAAATGATGAGCTGAACAACTTTATTTAAGAGCCTAAGGCAGATTGTCTTAGTAAAATAAATAGTTATAAGTATTTTTTGATAGACGAATTTTTAGTTAATTTTTGTGCAATGGATTTGTAGAAAGAGTTTTGCTTATAAAGATAATTTGATCTGTCTTCTATACTTTTAATATGCTCTATAATATCTTTGTTATGTATTTTGGCCATTGGTTGTTTTAGTTTGGTTGTTGTTATGTCATATGCCAATTCTAATGAACTACTTTACTACACATATTTGTTTATTTACTTTATTTATTTTTTGCATTTCTTGTGTAACTTAATTGATCTTTACAACAGGGTTACAGGGATTTCCCAAAATTTTTCCAAAATTTTGTTTTCATTAAAATTTTTCCAATTTTTCTAAGCTGTGCTACTTCTAAGCTTTTCTACTTATGTTTTTGTTCTTCAGCTAGATGTAACTTTTGCTACTCTTCCTTTTTTGTTAAGGACCTAAGTGATGTTTCTTAGCAGATTTTGTAGTTTTTCTATATTTTGCTTCTTAACAATTTTTGGTCAAGAGATCTATAGGAGAGAGTATATATCTGTTAATAACTCATTATTATTTTATTATTATTATTTAATCTTAGTTATTCATTATTATATTATTATTATTATTACTAGTAGTTGCTAAAACTTTCTGGTCAATTAGTAATCACTTAGTTACTTAGTCACTTAGTTGCTTAGTCACTTAGTTGCTTAGTCATTTAGTAATTAGTCATTTAGTAATCATTAGTTATTAGTTGCTAGAACCTTCTGGTTACTTAGTAACCAATTAGTTGCTTAGTTACTTAGTCACTTAGTTGCTTAATGCTTAGTCACTTAGTCACTTAATTGCTTAGTCACTTGGCTGCTTAGCTTATAACTATATATAAATTCTGCTAAATTTCCCAAATACAATTAAGCAACAAACACTTCTTTTTTCTTTAATATTGTAAACACATTTTGGGATTTTTTAGAAACAGAAATCTAAGAATAACCTTTCTTGTTATTACTTTAATAAACAGCTTTCAACTATAAATAGTATTGATACTTCTTCTTTAAAGTAATTCTTACAAGCAAGGTTTATCTTCTCTTAGTAAAATAAAGTAAAGTTATTAGTATTGCATTACCTTTTCCAAACTGTTTCAGAAAATAATATAGTTTTTTAACAAATATCTAACAGAAGCTATACTTCTCTCTTGGACACTGCATATACTTATAAGAAATTTCTATAATATGTCATTATTATAGTGTAAAATTAAGAAAACTTTTACTTATAACATTTGGTACCTTTTAATGAAAAGATTAAATTTTTTAAAAAAAACAAGTCACTTCAGACAAGACATTCTCAGATGTATTGAAAAAGTTATTCTGGCAAAAGACCTAGATAAGTATTAGTTATCTTGGCAAAAAATCCAAATGAGTATTAGTTATTCTAATATGAGGCCTAAATAAGTATTAATTATCTTAATAGAGTCTCAGATATAAAAACATATTTTTTTTTATAGTTTATACTATTGCTGAACTTCATAATAAGAACATCCAAAGCCATTAACAAGCAAATCTAACTGGATCTTATCTTGCAATAGATATACTTCAAGCATAGCATTCAGATTTATCTTATTTTCAGTATTACTTTTTTTAATATATTAGCACTTGCTCAGATTTTAGATGATTTTGGACTTAGTTCCAAACCAACTTTGCAGCTTAATATTATTTCTCTTAAACTCAGAACAACTTTATTACCCTTATTACCCTATATTTAAACTGAATTACACTTCATCTTTGCATTAGAGATATTATTTTTAGTTGTCAATATTAACAAAACATTGGTAATTTTAGAACCATTGCTTTGACTCTAGTTAAAAAATATACCAATCTCTTCTAACTTTCTATCTTATCTTTTAAATACCAAAATAGTTTTAATCTTTATCTTGATGCTTCTCTAAGTTTTAGTTTTAAAGAACTAGAAGAATTTAGTTAATATCTTGAAAATCTAGAAAGTTTTATTCTACTACATTACTTTTACTAATAATATTTACTTTTTATGCAATTCAAAAGATAGCTTAGCTCATTATAGTAAATTAGTTATACTTATTGAGCTCTTCAAAAGTTACTATACTCCTGATTGGACTTTACAAATTCCTCTATTAGCTACTAACAATTTAGAAACAGAAGAATATATTACTGCTTCTATAAACCTTACAGAAACCTTTAGCTTACATCACACTTCTACTGATTATCTCAACAAACTTTTGAAGATATTTCTTCTCTTTCATCTTTATCTCAACTTGCTCTTTCTCAACTTCAACTTATCACTATCCAATTTTAACTTATTACTATCCAATTTCAACCTATCATTATTCAACCTTAACCTTAAATCTTCTTTTATTTTCATCTATTCTTGATAACCTTTCTAATCTATTTAATAATATGGCATAATAAGCTTTACAAGATGCTGCACAAGCTATGACTAACCTTACTAATGCTCTGAATGGAAGTGAAAAAGCTCTTATAGAGGCTACTCTTTTTTATAGTAATAGAACCCAAAACTCAGAACAATGGCTTGAAGATTTTTGAAGAGCTGCTATTGCTAACAAATAGGATGCTATTTAAAAATTAGAAGTTACTTCTGTATATTTAAAAGAAATTGTATTAGATTAGTGGCTAAGTCTTTACCCTGCCTCAAATGCTTTTGATGATAATGTCAACCAAAACAGAAGTTTTAAACATCTTTTTAGGTTTTGCTTTCACACATCTAAACAAAAAGCTATTTGGCAAAAACAGCTTTTTAATATCAAACAGGCCTAGGCAAAGTAGATGCTTATGTTAATCATTTTAGACAATTGAAAAGATGAGTTAACTCTGGTGATGCTTTTTCTGTTAACTTTACCAAATAACTATTTATTTAAAAACTGCACCCTGAATTCTCTATCAATATGCAAGCTAGTGAACCTGCTAACCTAAACACTGCTATTACCTTTGCAAAATGATAAAAAACTAAATATGTAATGACTACTAGCACTATCACAGAAACAGACCAAGCTATTAAACAACTAACAGACCAGATTGCCAAACTTAATATTAACTTAGCATAGTAATAGCAACCACTTCAACCTCAACTTGCTAACTATGTAACTACTTCTAACACTAATAAGCCTTAAGCCAAAAATTTATATTATTGTCACTATTATGGTCATATAGAATATTTTATTGCAGAATGTAGAACCAGACAAGCTAAATAATAATCTAACCAAAGAGATAACTATAAAAGAAATGATAGATGTAACCAAAGATCTTGCTTTCAAAGTTATAACAGATTCTATTATCAAAACCTTCTAGAAAAAGAGAAAACTCTAAAAAAAAAAGCAGATACTTAGACTCCTATAATAGTGATAAAAGAAAAACTAGTTTTCACTTACCTTTACCCTACCATAAAGATATTAACTATTTTGGCCATGAAGATTCTTCTTTTATTTCTTCTGTTACAACACCAAAGAAATAGAAACAGTTTCTCAACAACTCTTTTATTCATACAGCTATGTTTGCCTACTTGTAAGAAGAAGCCAAAAATGCTAATCTAGTCTAATCTTATATTTATACTATCTCTGTAAAATGTAACATCCAACTTAAAAACAGATCTTACCAAGCAATCATCAATAGTGATGCTGCTATTAGTATGATCATTCATCAGACTGTCAAAGAATTAGGACTTAAAATTGAATAAGCCTTTACTAGCCTAATTGTTACAGCAACTAATACTTCTACATGCCTTCTAGAAATTATTAAGGATCTCTCTGTAGAAATTAAAGGAATGACTATTTCAATTACTGTTGAAGTTGTTTCTGCTACCTCCTACTCTCTTTTTCTTGGAAATAATTAGTTTAAAAAAGTTGGTGCTAGCTATAACTAAAAGAATGGCTGTTATTTGTTTAAGTAAAATAACAAAAAGGTTTCAATATCAACAACCTATGAAAGTAACTATACCCTATCTGCCCAATAACAGTAACAGACCTGAAAGAGCTCAACCTTTATAAGCAAGAATTCCTTATTTTTTATAAAGCATACACTGCTCAACTTATTTCAAAAACTGACAATAAAGGATGGACCATTTACCAACCTTGACGATAAATCCAAGCTGTCTTATTTCATATATATAGCAACTGTAAATTCTTTAACCATCTTTTTGCTAACTGCCCTCAAAATACTTGCAACCAATGTCACTGTAAAGAATATATTGCTGTTTACTATTAACTATAAGTTTTTTAAAAAAAAACTTGCAAAAACTGCCAAAGCTCTAAACATTTCTATCAACAATGCCCTAAAAATATTTGTTATAAATGCAACTCAATGAGACATATTGCTGTTGATTGTCTTTTAGCTTTTCTTAAGCACCAGAATCAGACCTATTAATATAGATGCAGTCCTAATAAAGTTGAAGCCCAAAGACAATACTATTATAGCAATTATCATACTTACCATTACTGCCATTGTAAGAACTCTCAAAGTAGAGGTCTGCATTAGGTCCTGCAGCCTAGCCTGGTCTGCAAATTTTTTGTAGGCCAGGCCAGATCTAAAACAAAATTTTATAATTGTAGGCTAGGCTAAGCCAAAAAATTTGCAAAATATTATAATTGTAGCCAGTACAGGTCTAAAATTTTGTAAAATTATATAAGAAATTTTTGTGGCTAGGCCAGGCTGGCCAGGCTAAAGAAAAAATTTAATATATATGGGCTGGGCTAGGTTGGCAAAAAAAATAACAACTCTAAAGATAAGTCAGGCTAGGCCAGAAAAAAACTTTTAACTCTAAATGTGAACTGGGCTAAGTCTCAAAAATAGGCAATTTGCAGACTCTTACCTTAAAGACCAGAAACTCTACAAGAATTAGATAAAGTTCTTGTTTGTAAAGGTTGCTAAACTGACTTTTACCAAAGCCTTAACTATGATGATCCCAGAAGCTAGTACTATTACATTCAAGATGATAGATATAGAATCTTGGTTAAATGTAAATTATGCAAACATGTTGAATCTAGAAACAGAATGCATAATTTAGAAAGTATTGCAAAGAAACTATAGTTTTGTAAACTTGAACATTTATATGCTTACAAAGTTAGTACAGATGTTTTCTACAACCCTAACTATAATTTGTAAACCCAAATTAAATACTATACTAAGTCAATCAGAAGTGCTAGATCTTAGTATAAAATGAACTAGACCTGTATTTTCTATTTTGCTAAAGTCTATTTGTAAAAAACAGACCTTACTATTACTGAAGCATTGGAATCTCAAGTAAATGATCAGATTAATCAACCTTAGACATATGAAGAAATAAACCTTATTTTATGAGCTGAACAACCTGTTCTTGGTAAAGAAAAAGAGCAACTTCTTTAACAAATCTTGACTAAGTCTTTTAATATTAGCTATCTAGAATTTGACTATTGGCTTGCTATTACTAATCTTCATTAACAGTTTAGTGTTTCTGTTGGCCTTTGCAAAAAATACTTATATGTTAAGCATCAAAATGAATTAGATACTTATCAAGAATATTGTTAAGACTGTGCTTCTTTTCTAGTTCTTATCTATGAACCTCCTATATTAAAATTAGTAGACCTTCTATTCAACACAATTAATGCAATACTACCAGAACTAGACCTGTTGCAACTACAAGTTGCACAACTATAACAACAAGTCGAAACTCAGAACCAACTTATTCTACAGCTCTAACAGAAGATAGAAAAGTTAAAAAAATTTACTTAAACTCTTCTACAAGTATTTCAACAGAATGTTCAGATCATTCAACAACAATATACTTCTCTTGCTCAAAAATAAGAAAAATCAAATTTTTAGATTATCCTAATCAGAATGAAAAACTATCTGTTGAACTAGACAATGTGCATCAAGTTTTTACTATTGACACTATAATCCTTTATAAAGAATATAGTGTTAGCCCAGAACTATCTAAATTGAACATTAAACCTTTAGATGCTAAACAAAGCAAACAATTTAGTTAGCTGCTAATAGAGTTTTCAGATCTTTTTGCATAGGATATGACAGAATTAGAATGCACTGATCTTGTAACTCATTAAATATATACAGAAGAAGAACCTTTTATTCGATCTCGACCTTATTCTTCTTCTTTTATAGAACAAACATTTATTAAAGAAGAAATTCAATAAATGCTTAATAGTAGATTTATATGACTCTTTTTTAGCCTCTAAACCTCACAAGTTGTATTAGTTTAAAAGAAAAATAGCAAATTATAATTCTGTGTTGATTATTATAAACTTAATAGTATTACTAAAAAAAATGCCTATTCCTTACTTCACATTGATAAAATGCTTAATACTTTAAAAGAATCCAAGTGGTTCTCTATACTTGATTTCATAAGTAAATATTGGCAAGTTGCTGTGCATTTAGCAGATAAAGAAAAGACTGCTTTTGTAACTTGATATGATATTTATGAGTTCAATATAATGCTTTTTGAACTATGTAATGCATCTGCAAACTTTCAATGATTAATAAATAAAGTATACCAAGACATTGCATAAAAATTTGTAATAGTCTATCTTGATGATACTATAGTATACTTCAAAACCTTTGATAAACATTTAGAACATTTATGACAAACTTTTATTAGAATTAGAAAAGCCAGTTTATGATTAAACTTAGAAAAATACAATTTTTGAATGCAAAGTTTACCTTTCTTAGAATATATAGTTACCTTTATTGGAATAGCACCTAACCCTTAAAAGATAGAAGCTGTCTAGAAGATTTAGCCATTTAATAATATAACCTAACTATGTTTATTCTTAGAACTAGTAGGTTACTATCAACAGTTTATTTATAACTTCTCTAAAGTAGCACAGCCTTTAAACTAGCTATTATGCAAAAAAACTCTTTATATATAAGATGAACCACAACAAGAAGCTTTTAAAGAATTAAAACAGAGACTTATCACAGCTTCTATATTAAAGTATTCTGACTTCAATAGACTATTTATTTTAGCTATCAATGCTTTTTATCATGAATTTGAAGCTACTCTTAGTTAATTAGATAGAAACAGAAAAGAACACTCTGTAGCCTATACAAGTAAAAGTTTGACTAAAGAAGTTAATTATAATGCTACTGAACTTAAATATATTGCAGTTGTATAGGCTATTAAATATTTTTATAAATATTTTGGAACTGCCAAATTCATTCTAATCACTAACCATTCTGCTCTTTAGTGGTTACAATTTGCTGAACCTAAAGGACACTTAGGAAGATAGATTCTAAAACTTCAGTCTTATAACTTTGAAATTATTCATAAACCAGAAAGAGTTTACTTCAATGTAGATGCCTTATCTTGACTCCAGACACAGACCTTATATCAAAACTTTTTCTTATAAATTTGGACCTTTATTATAATTTATATAATTATATAGAATTAGACAAGTTATTTAACTTTCTATTTCAGGAACAAATTAAACAAATATAATATTATGCTAGACATTTTATTATTAAGAAAAGACTATTATATAAAAAAAACAAAAAAAACTCTTAGTACCCTTTTTATGTTATCAAATAGAATGAAGTAGAATCTGTTCTGTATATTATGCATAAACATTTTACTGCAGTATACTTAGAAACAAATGCTATGTACTATAAAATAGCTAAAAGATATTATTAGGACCAAATGTATCAAAATGTACAAGAATATATTAAAACATGTGAAGAATGTCAAAAGAAACTAAAAAGCAAATGAACTGAACCTCTTTATCTTATTCAAATAGAATGAGCCTTTGAATGAATTGGAATTAACTTAGTAGGATCTTTACTAATTACTAAACAAAATAATTAATATATTATTATTGCTACTAACTATTTAACAAGATGGCCAGAAGCTATGCTATACCTGATGCTAGAGCAAATATCTTAGCTTAGTTTATTTTCAAAGAAATTATTTGTTGACATGGGACATCAAAGATTATTCTCTCTGATTAAGAAAAAAAATTTATTAGTAAAACTGTTTATATTTTATGTAAAAACTTTTTTTTTTTTTTTTTTTTTTTTTTTGAACTTTGGTGACAATGCCAGTTGGTTTTTATTAGCCTTAATTTGATATAG
>CAJVQA010012351.1:0-10166 GCA_910591915.1 Cetraspora pellucida
TTGTTATTTTATTTCATGTAACTGATAAATATAATAAACATTTGTCAATGGGTGTATTTAAAATAAATTATTTATACAATATTAATCCCATCATATTTTAGTTGGAAAATTTCATAATTGATTTGTTAAGTACCTGGGTATTTTACTTTACAAGTGCAATTAATCCGTCCTTAGTATCTGGGGCACTTTATATTCTAGGCCTTCGAAAATCGTGAAGAGTATTATAATAGGGGTCTTTTAGCCTACACTGTACGGTGATTTGTGATTAAACGTAAATGTAAAAATAAGAGAATCAAGCATTCGATAACAGTAAGTAGGTTAGTAAAGTGATAAATGGTTCAATTCTTAAGTGTACATTTGAAAAATACATACCTTCTAGAATCAATAACCAAATACAGACTCAAAAAAAGCAATAAAAACATTGAATCATGATGGTAAAAGGGACGACAGTTGTAAAAATAAGAAAAAAATCATGAAGGATCTCTTGTAAATAAAATTTTAAAGTTAATGTGAATAACCACTGTAAATAATTATTAGAATTCAAGAAATATTAATAAAGTATGCCACCGGCGTCCTAGGTTACCTAGGTTAAAATCGAAAAAAAAAATTACATACCTTTGAAGTATTGAACTTAGAATAGCTAAAATGAATGAATACAGTTAGACGAAATTTATCATTTTCTAGATAAAATCTGTGGCATATTCTAACAGTATATAGATTAGATTAAAATTTAATTACGGCTAATATTTATTGCAATGAGCCTCTAATTACGCAATCTCTTTAAATGAATCTTAAATCTTAGCTCAAATATATATTTTATCTTCATAAGCGCACTTTTTTATTATTTCCAAGCGTCTCTTATAAAACTTGAGTCTTTATAAATATTAGAGAGTTTTAACTAGAGATGTGACACCGCACAGCCTGCGCAGGCATTTTTTGAGGCTGCGCAGTGCAATTTTCATATCATAATTCTGGTCAGCTTTATAATCCAGGTTTGAATTACGAATCGGAAATCGGTTCGGATCGGCCCGAAAGAAAACCGGATCTGCATCATCTGATTAATAGAATCCATCACTCATAATTCTGGTCAAAATTGCAGATCATTTGACCACATTTAAATAATGTTAATTTCTCTATTAGCTGTTCTGACCGTATCGTTATATCGTATGGAAGCAAAGTGGTTAGTACTGAGACGTCTGCATATTTTCATATATTTTTAAGAAAGTTAAATACGATGTTTAGTGACTTATACAAATGTTGTTTCAAAAAAAAAGAGGCTCAGTCTTATTCCTATTGGATAAATTATAATAGTTCTTAAATTAATTAGAATTGTACTACTGCTACAGTTAAAACTAGAGATAGGAAAATCGAGGTTTTTTGAATCTACTGCGAAGGCTGCGCAGCCTCACAGGCTCAGTTCCTAGAGAGTTTTACTCATTGGGTTTCGTGTCTATATATATAAAACATCTACTTTATATGTGTAAAGTTGGGCTCCCAACATTTTTAATTAGTGCTCCAAGGTTAGTTTAAACGTTGTTTTGTGGTTTTTTTCCTTTTTCTCTGCATATCGGTGAATTAATAATTCTGGTCAAATTTGCAGATCATTTGGCAGATCTAGAACAAAACAACTTTAATAATCTATAAAGGATAATTATCTGATCACAAACATCTAATCTGCATTTATTTTTATCATGTGTCAATAGACAAAAAGCTTTATAGAAAAATAACCTCCGTAGCTCACCCACAAGATTTTTTCCGGCACGTGACCACGGCCAATTAGATTGAAGGTTCAGATGTAATGTGAAAATCACGTTTTTTTATTAACTCGAAATTTTACTCTAAAGATGATGCTTATTACTTTAAAATCTTTCGCTTAATTCGATTGTTTTGATTTTACGTTACACCTGATCCTTCGATCTAATTGGCCAAAAATCACATGCCGGAAAAAATCTTGTCGAAAATTCTTTTCGTGCCTCAAATCTTCATGCCCCAATCTTTCCTGCCCAAGTCACTTGATATACGTCCAATTAAATTAAACAATATTGATATAATCATCTAATAATTAAAGATAAAGTTAAAACTTTACTACAAGAACCACCACATTAATAAGTAACATATGTATTTTTATTAATATTGTGACAGGTTATATGGATGGATTCAAAGATAGGGTGCATGTGACAAATTGTTACTAGAAAAATAGTTATGCTATGTAATGTTTCTCAAGGATTATAGAGGCAGTTTTTTTATTTGGCACTGGTCAAGGTGATCAAAGAGGTGTGTTACAAGATGAGTATTATAATTGTTAAAAGAATGTGGGTTTATTTTACAAGTTAAAAAGGGTTTTATTAACTTTATTAATATTTTATAGAGGTAATACAATTATATTATTAGGAGTAGTTTTGAACTCTTAGATGTACTTTTTGTCTTTAATACTGAGATCTTGAAAGGGAAAATTTTATTTTTTTTATAATAAATTAAATGCAAGAAGAGCCTGTACAAGATCAAAACTTCTTTCATTATTTACAACACTTTCCAACCTTATTTGTTATAATCTTTAACCCTTTCCACACAGTCTTTCATTACTTTAACATTTCTCATAGCCTTCATAGAACTAATGAGAAATGTTTCAGTTTCATAATCCCAAAGCCAGAATCTATTATATTGTTTTTAATCATATCTCCTTGACATTGTCTTATATCTAACCTAAGTAAGGCAGTTAAAGTCAACATCTATTTCCAGTACAGCAGGTTGATCCAAGTCAATTTTACTTTAATTAGAGAGGGTGGTGGAGTTTGGCATAGAGGCTTGTGTATTTTTATATAGTTTTTTTGGAGTTAGACATACATGTTTCAGATGAATCGTTATAGGCACCTCTAATTAGATAAATATGCTACAATAATGTTTATTTTGCAGATTTGATAAGGTGTCAGTTTTATCTCTGTCAATATATTGTTAAAGTAAAGAAAAAATTTTTAGATTTTTTGAAAATTAGTATGTCTTTTTTAAGTTTTTTCAGATCAAATTTTGTTAAAATACTTTTGAATTGATTGTGTTAGGATTCTATTATTGATATAACTTAGGTTCTTTTTGCTAGATAATAGTAATTAGAATTATTCAATCTTTGTTTCTTAAGCTTTTAAAATACAATTTAAATTAATAAAAATTTAAAAATAGTATATAGTAAGTTATATATTATTCTAGATAATTTGACAATTTTTTTATTAATAAAAAATCAATATAATAAGTTATACTGACATATTATATGAAATTTTAAAAAAAATTGTTGATAAAATTTTACTATATATAATTGAAATAAATATAAGAACAAAGATGAATTTTTCTTTTTCTCTAAATCTAAGATTTCAAATTATATTTATATATGCTTTCTGTATAATATTAATATATAGTTATTTTCTATATATTAAAATTAGTATGTTCTGAAATATATTTGTAACCAAGATTTCTCATATTGCTGATCTTTATAAAAATGTATATATTAAATATCAATTGAAGGAAATATTAAATTGTTACTATTATTTACTTTAATTTGTATATAATAATTATTATTATGCCAATGCATAATAATTAGTATACAAATACTACTTGCAATTACAAAATATGGTAAAAATAACTGATTTTGTTTTTTATTTTTATTATAAATTGTTAATAGTCTTGAAAATTTATCTGAAGCAATTTGTGCATAGTCTGGTGCATAGAACTAATAGTTTAATAAATAAGATAAAGATCTTAATTCAAGGCATACTTCAATCTGTTTTATATTATAACCTAAACATTTACTATAAAATATTTTGTATTTGTTTAATATAGTTAATATCTCTTGCTTTATAATCATCTACCAATCTTCTTGTTAATAAATACTTAATGAAATAGCTTAAAAATCATAATTGTTATCTGGAATTGGATTATTAATTGCAAGTATAATATCTAATAAATATGTAATTCTCTTTTCTAAACAAATATTATTATTTATAATATTTTTCAAATTATTTTTAAAGAACTTTTTTGTATAATAGTTTTTTTTTGTGAGTTTTTGCAAATAGTTTCTTTTTTTGGCTTAAAACATTTATTATTTAATAAATAACTTCTTTTTTGTAAAATTTATATACTGATATTTTGAAATCTTCAGGTATAAATTGTACATTATATGTTTCTAAATCCTTATATTATAATACTAATAATACATTTTGTTCTATACTATTAATTAAATTATTTGGTAATTTTTCAGTAAACTTTATTTTATAAAACATTCTAATAAATATTTCAAATAAATTTTTAACAAGAATATCATTATGAATTTTTGCTAGTTCTGTTTACATATTTTAAATACTTTTTAATATTTTTGATAAAACTACAAATATATTATTAGTTATATGTTATTAAATATAAAATTCATTTGTAAAAACTGATTGATGTAAGTATTTACTATAAACAACTATAATATAATGACATGGACAACAATAACTTTGAGAATAAATATATGAACATGTTAATACTGAATTAGAATTTAATATAATATTACAAATAAGTGAATTAGACTTTTCAAAATCTTGATATTGAACTGTAAATATATTATCTGTAATTCAAATAATTTTATAATTTTTTTAAATTACATGTTCCAACTTTGTATTAAAAAATTTATGAATAATATATAAACTTATTTTATTTATAATTTCATTTTGCTCTTATAATATATTTTGATAATTTGATTATTGATTATAAAAATTATTTGTTGTCATTAAGCATAATAACTATTTATAACATACAAAAAGGTACTTATAGGAACCTTACAATGATGTATATCTTTAAACCAATGATGCAATCTTTCAATATGTTGTGTAGATTTAATACCAAGATTAGCATTAAATTTAATATAAGCATAAATCCAATAATGTTAATATAGAAGACAAGTTGATGCAATATAATCAATTTTTACTAAATAATTTTGTAACAATATATATATTTTTTGATCTACAAGTTAATATCTTCTTTGTAATTTGTAATTATTATAAATTTCTTAATAAAATTATTATATTGATTTTCTAATTTAGGTTTTAAATTTTTAAAAATATCTTTTTGAATATGAAATATACATAATTATAATTTTGACAATGAAAATATATTTTCAATAGCAACTAATAAAGCAAGCTTATAATTTTAAAAAATAGTTTAACTTTTTTATTTCTTATAAGATTAATTATAATTATCTTAAAACAATCTAATTGTTTCTTGACTAATTAATACTAAAATAAGAATGAATATTGAATTATATATATCTACAATGCAAATGACAATTAATGATATATTAAACTGATTTATTTTATATATTGTATTTATTATAACAACATCATGTCTCTTAGCAAAATAAATAAATTAGTATAATAGATCTAAAATACTTTATTAAAAAAATTTTTATTTGTCATTTTATAAATAGTAAAATATATAATAACTTCTAAATTCTCATGAAGATTTTTAATCAGAAATTTAACTTTAGCAAGACCATTTATTTTTATTTGTTTAATTTGTAAAAGAGTATTATAAACATCTTTTTTATAAATATATTTACTTATAGTTTTAGTAAAAAATGAAATAATAGTATAAGTTTTAAGTTGATAATTTTTTTAAAGTTTATAATTATAACATTCTTAGTTGTTAAACATTAATTTATAGTTACAAATTAAATAGAATTAAGAAACATTATATTGTTATAAGCATAAATTAGATCGTCAAACTATGATCGAAATTGATGATCGAATGTATATTTGTTTGTATAGGCGCATTACTATAGGTAGCATATTTAGCACATTCGGCACATTTAGAACATATAGAACATTTGGCATATTTAGTAAATAGTATATATAGCAGCATTTATTCTAATGTAAAAGGCAATAACGCCCACTTCTCGCATACACTTTAATAAAGCATACACTTGGCTCTGCCAAATCGAACGTCCTCTTTCGATACATTATAGTACTATCATTGCACATTACACAAACTCTGTCCCGGTTTACCCTACAGAGTAAGGATTTTAAGGTGTACATTCTTAGCGCATTACAATATGATTGTGTTTAAGTCAATCTAAGGTAATTTCATAATTATTATCAATTTTACAATAGCAAAAGTAAATAATAAATAGACAACTAGTTTTTATTAAATTAAAATTTTCAAATTTATATTTACAATACTTGCCAGATTTTTGGCAAGTATATGCAAATTTTAAATAAATTCTACAAGTTTTACATATATATATATTTTTTTTTTATTAAGATGACCTCTTTGGTCTTTTGACTTTTATTAATCACTTTTTGGTATTGTGGTTCAATAAACCACTACAAAAGAGAGTACAATTGGCTACATGTATAACTTTTCTATATTATCTATTTAAGGAGCTCACTCAAAGGTTCCCTATCAATTGCTGTACATAACACTCTTGCTTATATGTTTCACTTTAAACCCTCTGAATTTGTAACCTATGTTAAATTACTAAGTTATACCCAAATGCTTAGATTATTGTCTTAATCTTAGGACTAATTTATCCTTGAGGTAAACCCTCCAGAGCCTTCTGTACCTATTTTTACAGCTGACCTAGGTATTGCTATAGCAGAACCAACACTTGTAGTCAGGGCTGACCATTAAACTGCTATGCTCTTGTAGAGTTCACTTAGACCCCAGCATCTACCTCACAGCATAACCCTGGTACTTTAGTATATCCCTGTCTTTTTACCTGCCTTTTTACCAAACTCCCAATCCAAATAGCCCATGTAGGACTATGACTAGTCCATCAGTATATCAGGTTAGCCCAATATCCTTTTTCTCTAGTTTGTTCTGATGGCCTGGTTGGTAGTACTCTCAAGACTCCCAACTCAAAGGTTCTTAACCATCTGGCTACTATAATCAGGTACTATGACCTTTGTATCCATTTCCCTAGACTAGCCTTTACAGTATGATATTGAAGATCCAGCTACCTCTCTACTTGGGTCTTCCCAAATGAACTTCTTGTTACTCAATTTCAACAGATTTACATGGCCACAAGGACTTATCTAATGTTTGTACCATCTGATTTGTCAGTTTGCATTTCTCTGTATAATGCTATACTTACACAGATGCCCATAACCTGCAAGTTATACTGGTGTGACCACTATTACAGGTATCCTAATCTAATCATTAGTAACAGTTGCTGTAATACAAATATTACATAGGTAATTATCTAAATTTTCACTGTCAATAGGATTTGAACACCCAACCTACCACTTGGAGAGTTAACAACCTAACCACTTCACTAGGTCACTACATTTCTAATATATATTTTCAAGAATAATAGCAAAACTATTTGTTTAATATAAAGTTGCAAAAATGAGATAGCACTTTCAAATATTGAAAAATAATTACCAAGTTTAGAAAAATTATTATTTTTAAAATTTATTATGAGAGTAAAAAAAAATTATATGTATTAGTATATAAATATGTATATATACAATTTATATCAAATTTAATATATAATTAATAAACATATACTTGATCTGCTATTATCTAACTGACTGAGCATAAAATAATTTTTGAAATCTTGTGAGTGAGCTACTAATGTCAGTAAAAATCTAGAAATCATAAGATAAAATTACAAGATTAGAACAACCAATTAGATAAAAAAGAGACAAACTATTTTAAATGTCTATAAACTATGCTTTATATTATACAAACTCTGCTTTTGGTACAAACTTTTTATAATGAATGCATCTATTCTTTATAATAATTAATTAATTGGTAGTGAGCCAATTAATTGCAATTTTTGCAATTATTTGAAAAATGTAATAACTTGATAAAATATATAATAATAAACATAAGTATGGATATATTGTAGTTTTAAATTAAATTATACAAATTATAAAAATATTAATTTACATTTCTTTACAAAGACATATATATAGTAAATATTTTTTTAAATTAATTTAAAAAATGTCAAAGTTCTAATTTAATATTATATAATCAAATAATACTAAAATTCTAATCCAAAGTTATATAAATAATTAGGACACAAATTGCTAACTCTTTCTGATAATTAATTATACCAAAATTTTGCTAAAGCAAATTTTAAATTTTTTAACAATTTATATTTAAATACATTTTTAAAATTAAATAAAATTGTTTTTCATCTAAATTTACATATATATGTAAAATTTCATATTAATAACCTAAATATTAAATAAATTAATTAATTTTTTGTAAAAACATTCTCAAACTACTTACACTCAAATTTAGCCTAGAAAACCTGCCTTGCTCACTAAGACAAAGTTGTTCAGCTTACTTTAGGCTTCATTTTAATATAAGTTTTATTCAAAATGGTCAAAAATAACTATTTTTAAAGCAAAAAACTTTAAACAATTACTTTCTCTAAATTTTTTAAAAAATTAGTTTTTTCTTCTTATCTTCTTCAAATTCAGACCTCAAATATGTTTTAAAACATCTAATTTTACTAGTTTAATTAATTAATAATTATTTTACAATTATTTCCCTTTAAGTTCTTAATTAATTTACACAAAACAAATAATTACAAATTTGTATTCATTTTAAAAATACACAATTTTGTGTATACTTTATTCTATTTTTAGCAAAAGATATACAAGCCACATACTGTACTACAAGCCACACTAGTCTTAGCTACACCAGCCCTATTCACATTAGTTACAAAAAGTATTACAGATAGTACAACATTATATGAACTAGATTTTACTTTCTTTTGAAGCTATTATTAAGCTTCTTAATATTAACATAAAAATAACAAACTAAAATATCTACTTTAACAACTACTGAACCTGATTCTTATAATCTAAATCATTACTATAACAAATATCTAAATCAATTTGGTATTAGTATCAAAGAATCTGGTCCACTTATCTTACACATTCTACTAAAAGATATTAATTCTTCAAAATATAAAGCTAATAAACAACATTACTACTTTAAAATGCCAACTTAGCCTACTCTATCTACTTGTTTTTGTGACTTATTTCAGACAAATTTTACTTTTAAATACTACAAAATTACTCATTTCACATCTTCTCAACAAATCTTAAACTTTATTGCAATAGATATTTCTCTAACTACAGTTATTTCTAAAAACTATTTTAACAATATTGTTAACTAATTATCTAAATTACCCATTACCAAACAACAACAAAATCTTCAATCAAACTCACAGATTTTATCTTTTTTATTTTATACAGACAAATTACTAGTAGCAATTATTTCACACTCTCAACATTATTACTTTTACATTTTATATAAAAAAAAAGAATATCCAATGTATTCTTATCTAAGAATTATAATATATACCTGACTATTTCAAAATTATAATCTTTAAGAGTTTCTTATTTCATCAAGATTGTGTTCACAATTTCCAATATGCTAAACTTAAAGTTCTTTCTCAAAAAAAGGAACTTACAAAAGAATAATATTTTATCTTTTATTTTTATTATTTTTACAAACTTACTAAAGAAAAAAAAGTTAAATTTCTCTAAAAACTTGCTCTTAGAGGCAAAGAAATCAAACAAAATTCTAAACATTATTCTAAACAACAATGAAAAAAAAATACAACAAACCCAATTCAAGACATTTTCAAAGATCTAAACTAGTTTCTTAACTATCAAATTACTAAAAACATAAAACAAAATATCAAACTTAATATATTACTTGCTCAAAAACTCTTTTTGCCGATTTCAATTTTACAAAAATAAAAAAAGTGTACATCAAAGTTTACTCAAAAACTACTTTAAGAAACAGATTTTTTGCTACTAAAGAAAAAGAAAGAAAACTCAGAAACAGCATAAGTTTATTAGAACAACTTTTTGGAGAAGCTGCTTATTAAAAATATCAAAGGCTTTTTTGAAAATTTTTAAAAAATTTTCGGAAAAATTAAAAACTAGCTGTGATCCTGAAAAGCTGATCGATTGACATGTAAACAAATTACATAGTAAACAATCACGTAATTAGGCTAAACAAACAGGTAAACAAAGCAACACATGTTCAAACACTCAACTAATATAAAATGTAACTACCAAATAAGGCACTTCAAATAAGAGCATATATAGTTATTAGATTAGTAATTAGTTTAGAAAGTTCTAGAACAAAGTTAGATTAAGTTAAACAAACAA
>CAJVQA010012352.1:0-10166 GCA_910591915.1 Cetraspora pellucida
GATTTGATTTGAAAATTTCAGATTTGAATTTGATTTGAACTCAAATATTTGATCAAATCAAATCAAATCAAATTGTGGAACCCTAGATATAAGTATATATAGTTTATATGTAATCTTTTGCGATATCTGATTTGTTATATTGGTTAAAAAATATAATTATTGTTTAGAACTTAAAAGAGATATAATGTTATTATTTTTTTTTTAGTTAGAAAAGTTAATATAATAGAACTTCTATATTTGATTATAAGTTTGGTTATTAATATTAAAAAGTATTTAAATAATAGTTTGTAAGACTATTTTGATAGATATATTATAATTGTGAATTGTTTTAATTAAGGCTTTAGGTATAAGACCTTTAAGAATAAGGTCAAGATAGAAAAAGTTTGCTTGAAATGGTATTCAGTTAAATGAAAGATAGTTTTGAATTTTGCAAATAAGTTCATATAATTAACTAGTAGATAAGTTGAGGTCTGCTTTAGATAAAATATACTAAATTGATAAGTTAATAATGTTTATAATAAGAGAAGAATTAAAGCAAGCTAGCCAGTATAAGTAGGAGTTAAAAAAATTACATAGAAAATAGTTAATATTTGTAAAAATTATTAGATAGATATTTAAAAAAAAAAGTATATTAATAGTTGATTTAGATAGGCTTTAATTTTGAAGACTTTAGATTAGTTAAATTTAAAGCTAATAAAGTTAGATAAAACTTTTTGGTTATAATTAAGATATAGTCATATGAATTTCTAGTCTATATGATAGTTAATATGATCTATTCATTGTTTCTTTTTTGTAAAAACCATATTGCTAGTATATATACCTTATAGATATTTTTAATAAAATATCCTAATCACTATATTAAGATCACTAAGTATTTAGCAAAAATACCCTGACCATATATATACAAACAAAAACTTTATTTCTGCTAATACCCAATAGATCAGGATATTTTTATTACAAATATTTAGTAGAAAGCTTAACAAGATTTTGTTTCTATTATAGAATATGAAAAGAATTGTAAATATTTGTAAATTAAAGATTTAAGGGTAGAGTGTAATACAATATTAAAAATCATATTATATTATTGGTAAATCATTTTATAATAATAAAAATAACGGATACACAAAAACAAGTTATAAACAAACTTTTTTGTACAACATAAAAATTAACAAAAACAAGCATACTGATTCTCGAAGACCTCTAGTTTTTGTAAAAATTCTCTAAAGTGTAAATTCTTTATTTTATTTTATTTTTCTTATATAATAAAGTTTACGAGTGAAACTCTTTAACTTATAGGTGAAACTCAATATATATAACATATTCTAGAACATATAATCGAATATTCTAGAATGGGAATCTGGTATAAAAATTTAATAGAACAATCACAAAACCGTATAGCTATTAAACGAGATAATAATAGCTGGTTAGTACGTGATACAAGTCAATTAATAGTTTTAGAATGTCACAAAAATATGGATCCTTTAGTCTTAAAACAAAATCAAGTTGCAATACCAAGTACTACAGTAGGTTATTATATACCAAGTGATGCAGAAAATATATCTGATTAGATTCCTTTACTACCTGGCTATACAATATATATAAAAGTATCAAATATTTGTATAAAACTGTCAATTATTTTAGATGAAAATAATGCATTACAGTTTGAATGAAATGTATATGAAAATGATTCATTTCAAAGATCTATAAATTTTGGTGCCGATTATTCTTTATTCAAATCATTATATTCTTATTATAAATTGAAAAATCGAAGCATTGCCTGGCTATTAGGTTTCATAAATATTGACAATAATAATTTTTTGCGTGCAACTGTTCACCAAATGTTTCCAAATCTGTATTCCGATTATCATAAAGTAACCCAATGTTTTCAAAAAGAAAATAAACTAAAAAAGTCATTACAACGAAAAAGTAATGAAATTGATCAAATTCTTTAACATAAGCAGTCACATATACAACATAATGTAATTCTTGAACATGAAGGCAAAAATCTTTCAACAAAGGAAATACAAGCACTTATAGTCAAATATAATGAACTTGTTGCTCATGTATATAATCAAAATCGCAAAATATCATATTTACAACAGCAAGTTGACTCTTTTAAAGATTTATACAAGCAACGAATTAATTCAATAAATTCTTATCAAAATATTGAAAAAAAAATCGACCAAGCAATTAAAGACAACCAACTAGGTTCTACAATTCTTGTTGATACAAAACAATATCTAATACATATAATTTCACAACCTTGTTCTAACTGTCAAAATTATAATATCATTTCTAAAAAATGGAAAATAAGTAAAATTGGATTTAGTGTTAAATGTTTAATAAAATATAAGAACAGCCAAACATACATTGAACATACAAATGAATCATCCAAGATAAATTTTTCAGCTTCATTTTCTGCAGCGGGCCTAGCTGGAGGAATTTCAAAACATTTATTACAAACTGCTTTTGCTGTTTTAGGAATAACTTCACAAATTTCAAAAAAAACATATCATATACATTAACAAAAAATATTTACCAAAATCGTAGATACAGCAAAAAAGTCAGCTTCTATGGCTTTTCAAAAATGTATAGAATATATAATTAACCTACCAGATTCTACTACTTTATCAAACCATTTTATAATTACAAAACAATTTCCTGTCAGATTTGATACATCTTGGTCACATTGTCAATTAGCTAATCAAGGAAGTGGTGAATTTATTTTTCAGACAACAATTCCAGGTACTAAATATAAAAAAAAATATTTTGTATTTTTATATACAAATAAATTAATATAATTTTTAAACACTATAATTATTTGTATATTAGGATATAATCACAAACCTGTAATTGCTTTTTATATAACTGAAAAACCTCGACTAGTAAAAAATACCAAAACTGGAGTTTCTAAAACTATACATGAAGGAAATTTCACAGCAAGTTCTAGACAAATGGAACACACAATACTTATTAAATTATTAGAGATTGTAAAACCACTACTTCAAGAAAATTAATTATTATTAGATGTATGTCTTGACGAAGACTTAGATTCTAATAAAACATTAGGACATAAACCTATTGTAAATAGAATATATGCAGATTTGAAATATATAAGTAAAAATATTTGAAAAAATATTCGTAAGTATAGAATAATATAAAATTTAATTTTAAAATGATAATATAAATTAATAAATATACATACTTGTTATATAAAGGTCAAAAAAAATATATTACTTTTCATAAATTTGAACAGCATATAATGAGATAGTTCAATGGATGTGCATTTACAGCTGGAAGTCGCTTACAAAATCCTGATCAACTAACACCAACAGAAGAAGAACTAAGAGAAATCCAAGTAGAAGGTTTAATTAAACATCTTTTAGATAATCATGAATTATGTTGAGATGAAATTTGCTGGAATAAACATGATTCTAGTATTGAATTACAACCGCCAACATTAATAGATTACTCAGACTTAATGATTGAGAAATTTCGTGAGATGCTATTAACATGCTGTCGAATTCCAACAGGACAAGGATTAGTAACTACATATAGAACATCACACAATGAAGCTTTTAATCGTATAAAACTTATATACCTTGATAAGAAAATAGATTACTAGAAATCTTTTGAAGCACGTCATGCACTAGCTGTTCTACACAATAATGAAGGTTATTTAAGTACAATAGCAGATCTTTATTACTTTGCTAATAATCAAGATTTTTCAGAAGAAGATTATTTAAATATATCTATTATTGAAAATGAAAGACTAAATTAAAGTTCAATTAATATTAAAAAAATACAAGAACATAATGCTCAAAGAGCGATAAAATATTCTAATGATCAAGCAGAATTAATTGGATTTGATTTTAGTCAAGCAAGTATTAACTTCATAACATATTATAATTAAATTATTAAATTAAAAAAAAATAATAATTACATTAATTTGATAGGAACTTATACCTTATAAACTTCGAGGTGAAGAACGTATAAAATCAAATACTTTTTATCCTTCCTTTGCACTACTCATAAAAAATTTTGATACAATAAACAAATGTATAGGATGTCAAGCATTTCAAAAATGTTGTACTGCTGGATTTTGTGCAATGTGTAGTTTGTATCTTCATATAGGATGGAATGACCGATTACTAAACAAAAACATAAAAGATACATTTATTAATAATATTAATATACCAAAATCACCACAAGAACAAATACTACTAACAACTAAAAAAATATTTGGATATAATGAGCTTCATCCAGGACAATTCGATACAATATATGAATATATATATAATCAGAAAGATACATTACTTTTAATGAGAACTGGAGGAGGAAAGTCTTTGTGTTTTATGATATCAGCTCTTTTATTTAATGGATTAACAGTAGTAATAAGTCCATTAATAGCACTTATTCAAAACCAAATAGTAAGTACTCTAAAATATAAAATATATTAAATATTTACAATAAATAATATAATAATTTTTATTATACAAAGGCAGAATGCTTGAAAGCAGGAATACCTTGTGCTGGTTTATATAATTCTACAGAAATAACACTTGATACAGAAATGAAAGTCTTCGAAGAAATAGCAATGGGTTTTACAAAACTTCTATATATAACACCAGAACGGTTAAGAAGCAAAAGAATTAATATATTATTTTCTAGATTGCACACAGATAAAAAATTACAATTTGTAATTGATGAAATTCATTGTATATTTGAATTTGCTGACTTTAGGTAATTTTGATTTTTAACTAATTAATGAAAGTAAATTGAATAGTAAAATAATAAATCGAATAATTATTTAGAAATGCTTAGGGAAATTTAAAAATTCTTAAAGAATATTATCCTAATATACGAATTATGGGTGTAACAGCTACTTGTACATACTCAGAAATAGAAATTCTTAGTACAAACCTAGGAATATTACAAGATAATTTTATAGTAATATGTGATGGAAGTTTTGCTCGAGAGGAGCTTCAGTACGAGGTTAGGAAAAAAAAAGATCGTGGCGGAGAAACAATTGCAGACATTTTAGAATTAATTAATGAGATAAACGAAGGACAAGTTATAATCTATTGTGCATGACCAAAAGATTGTGAAGAATTATTAGAAAAGCTTGCACATAATTATGATTCAAATAAATTAGACATTTTTCACGGAAAAATTACAGGAAATACTAGAAAACTTACTTTAGCAAAGTGGATGAATGGAAACACAAAAATAATGATTGCTACAACTGCATTTGGAATGGGAATAAATATGAAACATGTGTGCCTTGTAATTCACTTGACATTTCCTTTTAGTATAAGTAAGTATACTATATATAATTGCTATAAAGTAAAAAATTTGTAAAATAAAAATCTGAATTAAAATTTAAAATTTTTATTGTATCGAATATAATTTTGATAAATTTAATTTAATGCATTAAAAATTTAAAATATTAACTTTTAGGTTTTAATTTACAGCACTCATATATAATAGAACTAAGTTATATTTCATTTTAGCTCACCTTATTCAGCAAGCCGGTAGAGCTAGTCGAGATCAGTCTTTGGCAAAAAGTGTAATAATGTATTCAAAAAATGATCTTCATACGAACTATTCAATTCTCACACAAGATCAAGAAAAGTAAGACTAGAGTTTATTTTTATTTGGCATCAGAATATTACTAACAAAATATAATAACTTTTTGGATAGAGATATTATGTCAGTAAGCAATGATCAAAAATTAAAAAACATTCAACAAAAACTATTTGAAGTTACAAATTATTGTATAGATATATACCGATGCCGATTTCAAACTATTACTAATTACCATGCATGGCCAAATGACCCAGTACTTCTATCATGCAATATATATGACAATTGCAAACGTCGTAATAAAGAAAAACCAAAAAAGATTGATGCATCAGAAGAAATAATAGAATTATTAAACTTAGTAGAAAAACTAACCTGTCAATATTCTGGTGAGGTAATTCCATTAAATATTATAGAAATGTTCAGTTTGGCAGATAATGCACGACTTAGAAAAAGAGGTTATAAAGAGCTCATAGGTGAGCGTACTAGTCAAAAACCAAAAATTTTGAAGAACAAAGAACTTGTAACTTTAGCATTATCAGATCTCGTAGTTAGAGGATTAGTAAGACAAGAAATTATACTTCGCCATCCAAGTCCAATGGCAGCATATCTTACTTGTACTGTAGTAGTACATAGAATTAATGAAGGTGCAAAAGAAAAGGTCCAAATCGAAAAATGGATGTATTGGCGAAAATAGTTAATACAGTGATACGTAGAAAAAAAAATTGATTCTAGAATGACATATATGTAACATATGTTGATCAATTTTATGTTGTGTAACCTAAAAAATTCGTAATACATACTATATCGATTTTAAATATAGATTACACTCTACCCTTAAAGATAAAGAAAAAGTATATTGTTTTGCTAAATAGTTAGCTATATTATTAAAATTATCATCTGTATAAGCTTGAATTTTGTAAAAGTTAATATTTAGATTAAAGAATTTAATAATATTAAGAAGCATATATTATAAAAATCATGTATTAAATTTAAAGAGTTTGTTAGAATTATTAAGTTGAGTAGAAAGTTTGTAAAATTTAGAGATAACAAATAGTGAGTCAATATAAATTTAAGTGTTACATTTTAAGATATAGTTAAAATTGCTAATAAAATAGAGAAAAGCTCTGCCTTATAAACTGATAATCAAAGATAAATTTTAGCTAAGAATTTGTAAAGAATTTGGTTGTTACTGTTAACTTAAACCTATCTAATACTTATTGAGCTTTGTTTAGTTCCAATATTAGTCATTGATCCATCTGTATAAAAAGTAAATTCCTTATATGACAGATAGTTTTAAAAGATTTCTTCAAGTTTGTTTGAACTTTTATTAGGTTTAAAGATTTTTGTAATAATTGAATTTGATATATTAATAGTAGGATAATTATGTAGAATTCATAAAGATGTTTAATTGTTATTGAGTAAATAAGGTTCAAGTAGTTAGCATTAAGTTTAAATTTAGAGGTTTTTCTTCTCAAAAAGCTAGTACAAATAGTTGCTAATATATTAATTGTACATATTTGATTAATTTTATTTAAGTTGAAATGGTATCTGATATGTAATATGCAATTTAAATCTGAAAGAAGATAGTAATAGTTATGTTTTAAATCAATAATAGCATTTCAGTATGAGATAAAAAACTGATTTGTGTTTAGAAAATATTTGCAAATTTTGCTAATAATGATCTCTTCATTATTGTTATTATATATAAGTAACTATGATTTAAGTTTTTTTTAATTAGTAAAGTGGTATAAATGAAGATATTAATTCCAGGTAGTTGAAAATAAAAAAGAATTAAATAGTGTAGTCTATCAGACAAGATTGTGTCTTCTAAGTAAATAAACCAAAAAGGCTGTCTTTCTTTAATTAGGTAATTAAGTCTAAGTAAAAGTTAATACTATTTAAATAGAATGCTGTTATCTGTAGTATATAGTTGTTCTAAATAGAGTATATTGTTTTTAAAATTGTTTTCTAAAAGTATTATATTTGGGATGCTAAATAAGTATAAGTTCAAATGCTTGATAATCATCATAAATTGTGTTAGGCCATAAGACATTAGGATTTGCTAAAATTAAAATGCCCAGATGTTATAAAAATTGTATAATTTTGAAATTAAGTATAAATTTGTTGGATCTATTTATAAGTAGTTAGTTGTGCTAAAGAATATTAGTGGCAGACTAGAGGTTGTTTTAGAGTTGCTGTAATCTAATTTTTGTAGAAATCCTAAGTATTTTTAGGTTATTAATTCTTTGTTAAAAACAAGATATATGATGTTGTAACTAAATATTTCAAATGTTATATACATTATATATATAAGGATTTAGTATAGTGCTGTTAGAGTTAGTATAAGAAAGTTTAGCTTTATGTTTAATCATAGTAAGGTATTTGGATAGAATGTTGTTACAGGTAGAATATTTAAGAATTATATTATGAAATATGTATTCAATAATAAAAATAATTACAGTATTAGTAATATATATGGCTTGTTTGTCTGTAATTCTTTAAGTGTCTGTAATGTTAATAAGTTAAATTGCTTTATTATAAATTAATTAACTTTGTTTTATATAAGAGTTGTTAAGAGTAAACTAGCATTCTAGAAATTTAAATGGTTGGTTAACAGAAGTAAATATAAGTGATGAATTAAAGAAATAGATAAAAGCTGTAAATAAGATGTTTGAAATAAAGATTGATTTAGTTAGATTAATTTGTATATTAGCTATATAGTAAAAAGGGGTGGCTGTGGCAATAATTGTTTGTAGTTCTTTTTTGGATTTGGCTATCCAAAATATGTCATTCATATATACTAATACAGATACTAAGATTTGAAGTTATTAAGACTTTGACTAAAGCAAACTAGTGTTTCACTTTGTAGTCAAAATGTATTCTAAGAAGTCAGAAGCTATTTGTTAATTAGAGAGTCATAATAAATTCTTCAAAATAATAGAGTTATAGTTTTTTCTTAATCAATGCTATTTTTGATATTGTATAAATTAGTAAAACTTAAATTTGTAATAACCTAGTTATGTTGGTTATTAAGCAAGTTAGTAAGAATATTAATAGGTTAAGTGAAATGTTTAGATGTAGTAATTTGGTAAAAAGTATTAAATCTACAGAATTATAAACTTTGCTCATGTTCTGAAATAGGAGCCAAAACTGTTTAGAATTACAAGAAGCTTCTTTAATAACATTATTAATAATATGTATTGGAATAGCTATGCTATTGCTAGGTAAAGTTATATAGTTAAAGAATAATAGGATTTTGTAATAAGTAAAGATATAGTTAAAACAGTTAGTAAGAAGTTTGGTATAAAGGTTTTTGATATGTTCAAGCAAACTAATAGGTCTAATATTAGTTAGATTACTATCAAAAATAGGCTTTTTGGAAATAGAAAAGATTCTTCTTTCTTTTTATTGATTTGAAATTTGTTCAGATATAAGACAGCAGTTAAAAAGAGTTATAATTGTATTAAGAAATAGTGTTTTAGCATGTTTAAGTATTTCATAGCTAATGTCTGATAGTCTACATACTTTGTTATTAGGAAGTTGGCTGATAACTTTGAGAACTTCTATTAAAGAAAATTTATTAAATACTGATTGATATTATGTAGAATCAATATTAGATTTAAATTAGTATTCTTGTTGCTACATTGTGTTAAATAATTGTGATTAAATGTTTCTAGAAGCTGTTTAGTTATTAAAGTGTTGTTGAATATGCTGTTTGATAGAAGTTGATTCAGTAATAATGTTATTTTGTTCTTTAATATTATCAAATCTAACAGAATCTTTGTACCAATTCAGTATACTATTAATGATCATTGATATTAGACTATTTTGAAGTTGATTATATCTTTTGGTTATGTTATCATTAATTTGTTCTCTTATATTTTTAATGTTTTTCAAGTTTCAAATATAATAAAGTATTTTTTATTTAGTATTGGCTGCAGTTACTTAGTTAAATAAAAGATTAGGATTATGAGACAAAGCAAGTATATTGAGATAATAAAGAGAGTTAAGCTGATCAATGTCTTAGTTATAAGATGTCAAGATTGAAGTTTGGTTTCAAATTGAGGCTTTGATCTGTCTTATAATATTGTCAAGTTTTTTAAGACATAAATATAGTTTAGATGCTTTGAAGAAGAAAATATGTTGAAAATTGTGAACAATAAATTTTTTGTTAAAAATATGTTGTAAAGCAGTTGCAATAATGCTTTTTTGAATTTTGAATTATAAGGCTTCAAGTAATTCTATAATATTAACTGTAGAAGAAGCCTTGTTAGCTTAAAGATTAGATGTAACTTGATTAGCAAAATTTTGCCAATGGTCTTAGTTTATTTATTTATAAGTAAAGACTCTTCTTTTGGTTTTAGTAACTAACTACTATTTACTAGTAATGGTATAGAGAAATTCTTATAATAATATTAATATTTTGTGATCACTGAGTATACTTTGGTTGGCATCATTAATATAAAAAGAGTGTAACAATACTATAATTTCTCTGTAATTTTTTTTTTCATTATTTTTCTAAGTCTTTTCTTAATTACATACTAATTACTATAATTAATTTAGTTATATTTAGTTTATCA
>CAJVQA010012353.1:0-10166 GCA_910591915.1 Cetraspora pellucida
CAATCTTAGGACTAATTTATTCTCAAGGTAAACCTTTTAGAGCTTTCTATACCTATTTTTACAGCTGATCTAGGTATCACTATAGCAAAACTAATACTTATAGTTAGGGCTAACTATTAAATTGTTATGTTCTTGTAGAGTTCATACAAACCCTAGCATCTACTTTACAGCATATCTGAAATACTTTAGTATACCTCTACTGGTTCATCAAACTCCCAATTCAGATAGTCTGATAGGACTTACAACAAGTCCATTAGTATATCAGGTTGGCCTGATATCCTTTTTCTTTGGCTCAATCTGGCAGCCTGGTTGGTGGTACTTCTCACCTAGAGGTTTTTGCCTGTCCAGCTACTTCGACCTTGGTATTCATTTCATAAGACTAGCCTTTACTATAGGACCATTAAAGTCTGGCTATCTCTCTACTCAGATCTTTCCAAATGAACTTCTTGTTATCCAATTTCAATGGATTTACATGGCCACAAGAACTTATTTAGTGTTTGCATCACCCAATTTGTTGATTTGCATTCCTCTATGTAACATTATACTTACACAGATGTTCTATGACCTGCCAGTCATGCTGGTGCGATCACTATTACAGGTATCTTAACCCAATCATTAGTAACAGTTGCTGTAATATGAATATTACATAGATAATTATTCAAATTTTCATTGTTGATGGAATTTGAACACCCAACCTACCACTTGGAGGGTTGACAACCTGCCCATTTCACTAGGTTACCACACCTTCTATTTGTATATAGTTTACTAAATTAGTAATATAAAAGAACTTATAAAAATAAATAAAATACTAATAAAATTGTAAAAAGAAGTATTAAGATTGTATAAACTCTATAAAGATATAGTAGTTTAATAGTTAATTTTGATTGCAAGTATTGGTTTCAATTATAACAATACTAAATTAATTATAAATAGAAATATAGAAGAATCTAAAAGGTTTATCTTAAAGATAAATTAATTTTAAGATTAAAATAAAAATCTAAATTCTATAACTTAGTAAAATTAATATAAGGATGCAAAATTAAAAGGTTTAAAACAAAACACTTAAGTAAAAAAATTAAATATAAAAAACCTTTAGACAAACTTCTTAAATAAGTAATATAGAAAAGTTATATATATAGTTATATACTTTAACTATAATAGTTTTTTTAAAATGATCTCTTGACTCTTTTAACTTTTATTAACACTTTTTGGTAATATAGTTTTGTATAAAACTATGATAAAAAGAATGTACAATTGACTATATATATAACTTTCTTATATTATCTATTAAAAAGTTTACTTAAAAGTTTCTATCAATTGCTATATCTAATACCTTTGCTTAGATGTTTTATTTTAAATTCTCTAAACTTGCAATTTGTATTAACTTTATTAAGTTATATTTAAATTATAGTTTTATTCTTAAAATTATTTTATCTTTGAGATAAATCTTCTAAAACCTTCTATATGTTTATTTTACAATTAACTCAATATTACTATAGTTAAATTAATACTTGTAATTAAGGTTAACTATTAAACTATTTATGTCTTTATAGAGTTTAGCTAAAATTTAGTACTACTTTATAACATATTTTCAATACTTTAATATACTCTTATTTTTGTTTTTAGATTTTTAATCTAGATAAATGTGATTTATTTCTTAGTATATTAGGTTAGTTTATATTTTTTTTTTTTAGTTTAATTTTAGCAATTAGGTTGATGATATTCTTCATCTAAGATTTTTACTCATTTAACTCTTTTATATTGATATTTGTTTTTTAGGTTTAACCTTTACAATAGTACTATCAAAAATTTATATTACCTCTTTGCTTAAGTCTTTTCAAATAAGCTTCTTGTTTTCTAATTTTTACAAATTTATATAATTACAAGAACTTATTTTAGATTTATATTATATGATATTGGTTTGCATTTCTCAGTAAAACTAATTACATAAATGTCTCATAACTTACCAGTTATACTAATATTATTATAATTACAAATATTTTAATCCAATTATTAAAAACAATTATGTATTATAATATAAATAAAAATATAAATATTATTGTTACTAAGTTTTGAACTTATAAAATACCAATTGAAAAATTGACAACTTATCCACTTTACTAAATCATTACACCTTTTGTTTGTAATAGTTTTATGTAAACATATTATTTAATAAATGTTAATAAAATCAAAAAACCAAAAAGATTATCTTAATAAAAAAAAATTTTTTTTGGCAAATTTTAATATAAGCTCTAATCTTAAATTCTACTCTAATATAACTTTAACAAATTGAATTTTTTAATCTTAAATTTTGAATTATATTGATCTACAAATTACATCTATGTTTATTTACCAAAGTAAATTAAAACAATTTTTTTAAACAAGTATATATAACAGTATATATATTTTAAAATTATATATTTTTTTAATTAAATTTAAATAAATTTTTTTTGTAAAATACAGTATATATAGCTTGGGGTGTATCAATTCATTTAGTTACATTTGAAGCTCAGTATATGGTATGTTTTATAACACACAGAATAACTTAATTTCCTTGTTTTTAACAAAAAAAAAAAAACAAACAATATTTTAATGAGCACGTTCCTCCAACTTTGCCTCAGCCATTCTATTCAAAGCAGAACCAGCTTTAAACCATTCAATTTGATTTTCGTTAAATGTATGATTAGCACTAATATCTACAGTTTCTCCAGATGTTTTATGAAGCCTAAGTGTAAGAGGTTTTCCAGGTGCAAAAGTTCCCAAGCCAATAATTGACATCTTATCAGTTGGATCGACTTTATCATAATCTGAAGGATTGGCGAACGTAAGTGGTAAAAGACCTTGCTTTTTTAGGTTTGTTTCGTGAATTCTGGCAAACGATTTAACAATTACAGCACATCCGCCTAAATGACGTACTTCAAGAGCTGCATGTTCTCTTGAAGAACCTTCACCATAATTTTCATCACCGACTACAATCCAAGAGATTCCTAAATTTTATATCATTTGTAAATATAATTGACCAAAACATTATTACCAAAAAAAAACGAAAAACAAAAAAATTAAAATAAATACCTCTAAATTTATAATCTCGAGCAACGTTAGGGACAGCATCATACTCTCCTGTGAAAATATTCTTTACTTTATTAACAGCATCATTCTCAGAGTTCACGGCACCGATCAACATATTATTTGAAATGTTGTCTAAGTGACCACGAAACTTAAGCCAAGGACCAGCGGCAGAAATATGATCAGTAGTACATTTGCCCTTAACTTTGATTAAAATTGGAGCTTGTTCTATATCTTTACCATTCCACTTGGCAAATGGTTGTAATAATTGAAGGCGATTGCTTTTAGGATCTACTTGTACTTGAACAGAAACATGATCTTTTGGAGGATATTGATAGGTATCTTCACCAGGATCATATCCTTTAGGAGGTAGGTCGGCACCATTCGGACCATCAAATTTGAATGGTTTACCATCAGCACCAATAAGAGTATCAGAAAGAGGATTGAAACGTAAGTCACCAGCAAAGACCATTGCAGTAACAATATCAGGAGAAGTAACGAAGGCATGAGTTGCAGGATTGGCATCATTACGACCAGTGAAATTTCTGTTATATGAAGTAATAATAGAATTTTTTTCGCCTTTCTTAACATCTTTACGATCCCATTGACCGATGCATGGACCACAAGCATTTGCTAAAACTATACCACCAGCATCGGTTAAAATTTTTTCTTGACCATCACGTGCAATGGTTGCACGAATTTGTTCAGAACCAGGAGTTATAGTGAATAAAGATTTAGCCTTAAGACCATGATCAAGAGCTTGTTTAGCAATAGAAGCAGAGCGAGACATATCTTCATATGAAGAATTAGTGCATGAACCAATCAAACCAACTTTAAGATCTGATGGCCAACCATTTTCAGTTACAGCATCCTTAAATTTGCTTACAGGAGTGGCAAGATCCGGAGTAAATGGACCATTAATATGAGGTTCAAGTTCAGATAAATTAATTTCAATTAATTGATCATATTCAGCACCTTCGTCAGCGCGTAAATTGTGAGCAAATGATTCAGCATAAGCAGCAATTTCACCACGTTGAGTAGCACGAAGGAAATCACCCATACGTTTGTTAAATGGGAAAAGAGAAGTAGTAGCACCAATTTCGGCACCCATATTACAAACTGTAGCCATACCGGTACATGATAAAGATTCAACACCGGGACCAAAATATTCGATTATAGCACCAGTACCACCTTTGACAGTCAAAATACCAGCAACTTTAAGGATAACATCTATTATTATTATTATTTTTGTTGTTATTATTTTTGTTGTTATTATTTTTGTTGTTATTATTTTTGTTGTTATTATTTTTGTTGTTGTTATTATTATTGTTATTTTTTGTTGTTGATATTTTTGTTTAAATTATTCAATTAGAAATTAGTTGAGATTAGTTGAGATTATTTAACCAAAAACATTTATTTAAAAACACCTTATATATAAAGACCTTTAGGAGCAGTCCATCCACTTAATGAACCAGTTAATTTAACACCAGTAACTTTTGGACATTTTAATTCCCAGGGAAGATCAGCCATAACATCGACGGCATCAGCACCACCGACACCAATAGCAACCATACCCAAGCCACCGGCGTTTGGTGTGTGAGAATCAGTACCTATCATTAGACCACCTGGAAAGGCATAATTTTCCAAAATGATCTGATGAATGATACCAGAGCCAGGACGCCAAAATCCAATATTATATTTAGCACAAGCAGAAGACAAAAAGTTATATACTTCATGATTAATTTCTTTTGCACGTGCCAAATCTTGAGGACCACCTATTTGAGCTTCAATTAAATGATCACAATGAACAGTTGTCGGAGCTGCAACCTCAGGCATATTAGCAGACATGAATTGAAGAAGAGCCATTTGAGCGGTAGCATCTTGACAAGCGACACGGTCTGGTCTTAATTTAAGATAAGAAGAACCACGAACAATATCTTGTCCAGCAGCATCATCTAAATGACCATAAACTATCTTTTCAGAAAGGGTCATTGGACGGTTAAGCCTGAAAAGAGATAAGTGAATAAAGAAAATTTATAATTATAAGATCAAATTCAATCATTATTATTCAAAATTCATTGTGTACACCATGAATCATTTTTTCATTGATTTACCTATTATTATTTTCAAAAACTCTGTGGTGTACACATCGAATTTTGAACATTGATACAAATTCTTATGCAACTAAAATTATGAAATATCGATTGTAAGAAAATGATTTTATTAAGAAAGCAGCATAATAATTATTAACCTTTTTCTCACAATGGCTAGATTATCTTCAATTCTCTGATAATTTATGTATTTGTCAGGTTCAAATTTGGACATAGAAACCTTCTTACTACTAATGGAGAGCACTTGTGCATAGTTGCGTGTATTTACTCTCCTTGCGGCCTAGTTGAAATAACAAATTTTTTAAGTGAAAAGAAAATAAAAGAACAGATAAGACTAAACGTCTGAATACTAACACATAACGTTTTTGATAGTTGACGAGCAAGCATTATTCTTTAAAAAAAAAAAAAAAAAAAAATACAATGTCGAATATGCAGGATTATAAACTAAAAATTTATATTTGATCGAAATTTTTACCGGGACTCAAATCAGACGCAAAGTTTAATCTTTTAGATTAACTTGATTAGAAAAGTTAAATTTATTGGCTTATCAACATTACCAATGTGACACTTGATATGCTGTATTGGTATGCCACGCGATGTGTGCTATTTACTGTATTAATGTAATGTAATGTAGTTTCGCAGAATTTAGTATTTATCGTTACGGAAATTTTGTAGGTCGTTGAACAATTGTGTTTAAATATGCGTATTCATCTTGTGTAGCTAACTCTAAATGTTACCATCGGAGGGGACCGATACACAAAGATGTAATAATAACGGAAAAATGACATATTGCGAAATAATGATATAACGAATTTAACATATAGTTTGAAGACTAATTAGTAATAACGCATACATACATAAACTTATGTATACCGGGTCCTTAGATAAAAGATTTTTTTTAATATCGATATTAAATTTCAGTTTTTTTTTTTGCAATGATTTTAAATTTCAGTTTTTTTTTGCAATGATTCAATTTCTGACAATCCTATCAAGAACGTACTCATCCCAAATAATAAAAATCAACTAACAAGTATTTAAAAATAGATGCGTTCTTGATACATAGGGGTGTCCGAAATTAATGATATATTAATTACATAACGAATATATAATAAATCATAAAAGGATAATCAAAAGTGGGTCATTTTCTAGGAAAATCATTGATACGTACGTACTTGCGATTTCCTTAGCAGATGACCTAAATCCGTCATTTAGTGCATTTAGTGATTACCCATTTAAGGACATTTTACCTACCCGGGTATATTTTAGTCGAAATATGTACATATGATTTTTGCATATTTATGTTGTACGTCGAATTAAAATTTGTGTCACAGAAACAAAATTTTGAGATTATAATTATTTTAATCTGACACAGATGTTAATTTGACACAAAAATAGGGTCTCGAACCAAATTAGGCCACACAAATTTAATTTCTTGGTTTTCATAACATGAAATTTTCAAACAGACCCGGCCGGCCGGCTTTTTTTTAAAAAATTTCATATACAAAAATGTTATAAATTTTTGTTTTAAAACCCACCCGGTTATTAAAACAAAAAAAAATTTTTTTACAAGTTTTCGAAGTTTGACCCGGTCGGTTATAAAATCAATTAATTAAATTTGCATGGCCTTACTTACAAAATCAGAAATATTTCGTAATTTCGCCGAAACGAAATAACTTTGGCTCAGTTCACAGAGTACAGTCAGACCTCTCCAAATACAAGCTAACGGGAAGCTCGTATTTAAAAAGACTGCAAATAGTGTATAATTGATTTTTTTATCAAGTGAATATTAAAATTTTAGAGAATGTTTTTACAATTTCAATAATGATAAACTTTCAAGATATAAGTAAAAATATTTTTTTATCTTTGCAATTATATACAATATACTACATTGTATATTTTATAATATATAATATGAGTGACGAAAAGGGAAAACCTGTAAATCATCTCACTCAATAAGTGAAATGATTTACAGGTTTTCCCTTTTCGTCACTCATATAGTAAAAAGCTTTGCAGTTATAAAGATATTTGGTTATGAAAATATTTTGGCTTATACGTATTTAACAATTTTATCATATATATATATCTATATATACGCATAATTATAAAACTTTTATAATTTTACTAGGTTTCGCCTAACAGCTCTAGTTGAGAGTATGATTTTTTCTTGCTCTGTAAACATTAATACTATTCTAAGCTATAGATGACTTTTGAGACGATTTTTTATAAGTGAAACGTTATGTTCTTAAAGAAATACTTCAAAATACATAAATAAGTTACCAGCAATTGTTTGTATTTGGCAATAAACAAATTTTCGCGTAAAACTGTATGATGGTTCTGAGAACTTAATAGCAGAAATCCTTATATCTTGACTAAAATTTCATGCTAAAAACTTATTTACAATTTTCTGCAATTTTTTGTTTTTTACGTTTAGAAGTAATATAAGGGTACCCGTAGAAGTTTAAATAGCATTAGGTTTGTATAATAACTACTTCCATTCAAGTTTGGGCCAAAAGTTGGTCGATCGTCACGGCTTCACATAACTTTTAATGTTTCTATAATAACGGTATATCAACAAAACATTGAATAAAAGCTATTTTTTCGTAAAAAAGATACCTAGCCAGTTCCTTCTCCAGAATAAGCAGTTTCCACAAAACCCCCCCCCCAAAGGACCCAATTACCACTTTTACACAAAAAAGTTTTTCGTTTAGTTAGAAAAAGAAGAACGTTCACAGTAAGCCATCCACTGTACATCAAGTCTGATTACTTGACTAGTAACTTTCGCGAACTGTGGCCTAGGGTAAGAGGCACAGGGTCTCTGGGCATGCCCATATCATGTGATTATGAAAAGATTTCACGCGTATGTTTGGCTGATATAAATCTAATATTTCACTTTTTATTCATAAGAACACTAATATTGTCTGCTGTTACTACATAAAACAATCCCAAAACCGAATCACTACCTAAAATTCAAAAAACTAATATATTCTGTATGAATTTAATATTATAGAAATTAAATCCTGAAATTATTACGCAGAAAATGCATAAATGAGGTTTATATAGTAATAATGTTCTTATTTTCTGATTCAAATACATATATAATTATCAGGGTTGGCATGGACCGGTCAATGGTCAAGCTTGACCAGACCAGTTGGTCAAATTGGTCAAATAATATATAAAGTATATAAATATATTTGTTTATTTATTTGTATATTAAAATTATTTATTTAATAGGCTAGACCATTTGACCAGACCAGTTCGACCAACAAATTTTTGGTCGACCAGTGATTTGACCAACTCTGATAATTATGTATGTTTGATGCTAAACGAAAGCTATTTATGTTGCACAATAGAGATGCAGGCGAATCTTCTCAATAATTGTCGAAACTAGTTACGACATAGGCTTTAGCTAGTTTCGTAACATCATTAGAACGATTCGCCTGCACCTTTATTGCACAAACAAAACTTATTATATGTTTTATATACTAGAGGCATGCTCAAGGCACGATAAGTAGGGCATGCCTTGGTTTAAGGCATACCCGAAAATTTTACCGTGCCTCCTATCCTACTGTGGCCACGATGCGCTTCCAGTTCCTTTTTAATTATCTTATTAACTTCCAATATGCAAAATCACTAACCTTTTAACCATTTTCTTAGTCTGGTTTCCTTGGTCGACCTTCACGTTGATTGTTTACAACAAAAGAGAGAAACAAAATCAAAATAATAAAAAAACAAGTCATAAAGGTGTTTAAAAAATACACTGCATACGTTATTTTAAAACTTTAACCTGGTTATGAATAAGCAATATTATACAGCCATATTAGACATATAAAATTTGTTTAAAATTTCACGCTCTTAGATGATTAAAAGAACTATAGTTATAGCAAAATTTTATAAGGGAAACCTTTTTATAGACTAATGGTTTGTGTTTTGATTTTTTGCGTTACACGCAATCTCGATAATGCTGATTTGTTTGGGATCTACATTTTGCATATATTAATGTATCAGTATAGTAAAATCCCTTCAAAATATATAACATACAGTCAAACCTCCCAAACCTGATCCTGTCAAGACTGATAACTTGTAATAGCTGAGTCAAACCTGACAACTGATATTTATATCAGGTTTGACAGATAAAATAAATTGATTTGATTGGCTCAAATTAGATTTCGTGTAACATATTATAAAATATAAGAAATAAATCTAGCCAATCATATTTGTCTATAGTTATTTCAAAACTGATAACCTGTTAAAATTGATACAAAAGCTGGCCACTATGCATTTCGGTTTAGGAAGGTCATACTGTATATACTGTAGTTAAATATATCATACATATAAGGTGAAGGAGGTAATTTTGTAGGATTGGTAAAGTGATACTAATCAAATGGCGTAAAAAACATTTGATTCTAATTAACAGATTTTATGTAATTGTATGAATACTCTTTGAGTACTGTGGATGAATTTCATATAATACATATAACAGGAAGAACCTTCACCCGGTGTACAGCATATAAAAAAATCATTTTACATAGTACATGTTATGATTATAATCCCACACCATTTTTATTATAAGTTATAATCATAACATGTACTAGCGGTATTGTAAAATAATTTTTTGATATATTGCACACCAGGTGAAGGATTAGTCGTGTAACATCGACGGTTTCTCCCGTTAATGCATATACTAATAATTATTGCCGTTAACAGCTGTCAGTCAATCCACTACTTTATCTTCCGACTGCTAAATTTTTGATATTATACTTTGGTAAATCCATACGTATAACAAATTTCTTAAAATTAACTGTTAAAATTATGGAATTATATTATTTAATGGGTTCTTATCTGTTCTGAATTATTCATATTCCAATTAATATATATTATAGTTTGCTTAATTATATCTAAATTATGTTATAATTAGGGGTGGGTCGGTTACGGTTATGACCGGTCATTGACCGGTCATAACCGTAACCGATATCGGTCGGTCATAGGTTT
>CAJVQA010012354.1:0-10164 GCA_910591915.1 Cetraspora pellucida
TTTCTTTAGTGCTGTTTGTAACCTTTCTTATTGCTGTTTATGCAGAAAATCTATTTTCTTTTCCACCGATTTTGTGTTCAAGTGATCGTTAGGGAGAGTTGATATTTTTTTTTATTTAGTAATAGCATTATTTTTTGCTATTTTAGTTTTTGTGATACTAATAATGTTTAAAGAATAAGTAATACAATAATCCTTCCAGACTTGCTATTTGAGATTTTTATTATATTCTTAAACATTGTGGATGCCAATTGTGAGATTTAGAGGTAAAGTATTAGGGTTCCTGGGTTGTATTAAATTACTAAAGATAGAAGCTAAAGGTACTAGTATAGAAAAGATTAGTGTTGATGTGTTTGATTTTAGCTGAATGTTCAGATAATACCAAATAGCTTGAATTGGTAGGATAAAGTAATTAGGTAATGGTTTAGCTTTTGATGAAAGATAAATATAAGTTTTACTATGATTATTTTTAATAAAAATAATTAATGTATAGTCACAAGCATTATCAGGTAAATAGCCAAAGCTGTGGATATATTGTAAGAAAAAAATAATAGTTAGTAGATAAGAAAGCAGTGGTAAATAGTTGTAGAATAGAAATTTGTTATAGCAGGTATTAAGTTAAATATTGTCATAGTATTGTTTAGCTACAGTAGACTCATTATAACTTTCTAAAATAGCTCCTACTAGTTAAAAGTAAGAATAGTCTATAACATTTTTCTTTATAATTAAATTTGTATTTGGTATGTTGTTTATTAGAGAAAATTTAGAAGGAATGTGTATAAATAAATAATAAGTATAGTCTGATAGTTGTAGAAAAAAATATTTAGATAAAAGTTAAGATTTGTATAATAAATGTATATAACATTTACTATAATTAACTTTGATTAATATTGTAAATATGTAGTTGAAATTATTTAGTTGTGAATAGTTGTAATAATAAATGTGTTTTAAAAAAGAGCTTAGTTTGAGAATATGAAAGTAAAAGTAGTTTCAAACATGCTAACCACAGGTTATAGTATAAGTCTAAGACATATAGTATATTGTAAAATGAGTCTTGTAGCTTTTCCTTAATATAAGATGATAAAATAAAGTTCAAGAAAGTAGAAAGTTCTTCTGTAGATTTGTTTACCATGTACTTAGCTTGCACAGCTGCATAGGATACTATAGCCTGTCCTGTATATTGGGTCTGGCTGTCATTAACCTGATTTTTTGTGTAAATAGACTTAATCATCTGTCCACTTATATCTAGTATTCCTAGGTTCAGTTCAGTTCAATTTAGATTCATGAACCAAGTTTATTAAATCTGAACTGAATTTCAAATTTTGCAGATCATTGAATATGAACCTGAACTGAACTTAAAATTTATGAACCTAAACTGAATCTGAACTGAATCTGAACTGAATCTGAACTTAAAATTTGGTTCAGTTTAGATTCAGTTCAAAGTTCATAACCATGTTTAGGTTCAATATTATATATATATTTTTTATATATAGAACAAATTTATTTAGAGAATAGAGATAGAATTAATTAATAAAATTTTAAGAATTATAATATTTTTTATAATTCTTGAAATTTTACTAATTAATTCTATTTCTATTCTTTAAGTAACTTTGTTCTATATATAAAAATACATCATATTAGTATATATTTATTTTTTATTTTTAACTTTAAAGAAAAGATGCTTAATTTTTGATTTTTTGATGAAAAAAATTAAAATTAATGTTTCTAGTTTAGTTTAGGTTATGAACCAAGTTTATTGAACCTAAACTGAACTTTAAAATTTGCAGATTATTGAACCTGAACCTGAACTGAACTTCAAATTTTGCAGATCATTAAACCTGAACTGAACTGAACTTAAAATTTATAAACTTGAACTGAACCTGAACTTGAATTAAAAGTTCAATACTGAACCTGAACTTGACCAAAGTTCAGTTCAGTTCAGGTTCATAGGAACACTACTTACATTATTCTCTTCTAAGAATGGTCTACTAAGTGTAGAAGACATCATTATTTTAGAAGCAATGGCTGCATTTATGTGCTCTACAGAAGAGTTTATTGAAAAGAGTAATAAGAAAGTGTTGTTACATGATTCAGTTGTAAATTTTGTTCTGTATTTTGGTTATTATTATTAGTATTTGATTTTGACATGATAATGTCATCATCAAAAAGCTCAGATGAATTGTTATTTTTTTGGATATTAAGGGTGTTGATTTGAGAGAAGTATTTAAATTAGAAAAAATAAGTTTGGTTTTGGATAAATAAATTTAATATTAAATTTGGAATGTAGAATTTGTTAAGCCTTAGGATAGAATTTTTTGTTATAAGATTCTCTAATTGATGAAACAGAGAGTTTGTCATTTTTAAAAATATAAAAATATATGAGTACTTGAGCTAAGTACTTAGTACTAATAGGTTTGCTAGTAATTTTGTCAATAATTTAGTGTAATGGTAGTTGTTAATTTGGTCATTTGTAGCAGCAGCACTAAGGTATGTTTTGAAAAAACTATAAAAATAATAGCTTTCTTATACTTAGTTGGTTTCAGTATTATTGAGTTCAGTAAAATTATTTTTCATTTTGGAAACAAGTTGACAAAAGAAGGTAATAGATGTAGATTTGTTAAAGATAGCAACATTTGGTTAATCTTTGTTGAATATAGAGAAGTCAAGAACAGGATATGTCTATTTTGGTTTGGATTGTGTATTAGTTGGAGCTAGAAAGTGATCATATAAATTAGTAAAGAAGAGAAAAGATAAGTTTTTAATATTGTGTTCTGTATCTTTAGATAATGTTGTATAGTTTTCTACTGTACATGTATAGATATAGTATAAAGTGGCTTTAAAATATAGTTTAGAATGTTTTTGTAGAAATTTGATGAAAGTAATTTTGAATTTGAAAGATAAAAATGCTTTGTATTTATTTGATAACTTGAGAGCAATTTGGTATTTAATATAATTAAAAGTTTTTTCTTGGTTAATGTTATAGAATTGTCATTTGTAAATGTTGAAAAATTTTTCAAACCAGACTTTGAATTCAGATAACTGATTTTTTAAAGAAGAAATTTGAAATATTTGAAGAAATTATTTTTTTGGAATATAAAAGAGATGTTAATATTAAATTTGTTATTATTTTGGATCTTAAAAAGTGGTTGGTTGTTATTGTCTTTACTAATATTATAACGTAGTTTGAAGTAAATAGAATAGAATTTAAGATTCTTATAAAATTTTTCTGTATAAATAGTTTTGTATTTATTGTAAAGAATAAGATGTAGACAAGCCAAATTAAGAACTACTTGTTTTCAGTTAATAGTAGTATATAGCAGAATGGAGTTGTAAGAAGAGAAGATTTTTGGATAATTTAGTTGAGTAAAATTGGTTGTAATAAATTCTTAAAGAAGGAAGATAAAAGTAGAGTGGATTAGCTTAAATAGAATAGAAATTGATTTGTTAATTAAAGGATTTATTTCATAGATAAGATTAGTTAAAAATTTAGGTCTTTTGTCTGCCAAAGTTTTAACTAAATATTTGTAATTAAGTTTTGATTTAGAAGTTTTGTTAAATACTGCTTGGATAATTTTTCCTTGATAGATATCAATAAGATATGGTTTAATAAAAGTAAAAAGTTATTGAACAATAGGATTATTAAGTTTGATGTTATTTTTTATCAAGTCTGTTACTAGATATTCTTTAAACCAAGTAAGATTATTGTTAGTATCTTTTTGGTTTTCTTTTTTCTTTTGTTCTTGTTATTTGTTATTTTTCTCTTTTTTGAAGAAGTAAGAAATAAAAAGTTAAATTTTTAGCAGATTTTATTTGTTGAAGTTTAATAAGAACAAAAATAATTTGTTGTTTGAAGTAAGAGGAGGGATGATTTGTTTTGAAGAAATAGAAAAAGAAGTTTGGATATTTAAACTAATTAGTTTTGATTTAATTATAGTTGTAGTTGTTTGTTATTGAAATATCAAGGATGAAGTTTGTATAAGAGGTTTAAGTTTAATATTTAATAGACCAGAGACACAGAGCCTATGTAATAAATTATTTTTAAAAATAGTGTAAATAACATAATTTGAAACATAATTGTTTTGTTTAGTTATAATACAAGAGATATTTTTAATTCTACATATAAAGCATATATGATAATGTTAAGAGTATGTAATAATTGTAGTTAAAGTAAGATCTATTTAGAAGCTAGGAAATAGAATGTACAGTTTAGTCAAAAAGATATCTAGTTATTGTTGTTTAGAAATAGGTAAAGTAGGTAATTTGTCAATAATTTTTGGGAATCATTTTGTAAACATAGTAGATATAGTTTGAAGTATAGATCAACCAAGAGATATAGAATAAGAAATTCTGTAAAATTTAGAAATAAAACTAGTATGGTATGCTTCATAAAAATATGTAGTAATAGTAGATTGTAAAGAAACATTAAAGTAGTGATGTTTTTTAACAGAAGCATCACAATTAGTTGGATTGATATTTGCAAAAAGTACTCGTAAAGATTGAGGTTTTTCTTCAATCATTCCTACATTATGACAGTCTCTATATTTGTTATTATAGTAGTCAATATTATAAGAATCTGAGTCTTTATTAATAAGAGTTGCCATTTTTGCTTAAAAGATAAAAATAAACTAGATTTTGAGAATCTTAGATATGAGACAATCTGAAAGATATAAGGATGTGATAAATAAGAAATGTGCTAAATAAGAGATATGACAAATAAGAGTATAACAGCTAATAGTATATAACAAATAAAAGAATGTGACAAACACAAAGTATACCAAATAAGTATTATACAGAGTATATAATACTTGCAGGTCTGTAGATTAAGATTGATATTAAACAAAAAAGTTGTGTAAAATTACAAGAATACAAGTTTGTAGACAGTACAGATTAGTTTAGATAGTGTAATATTGATTAGTAATTCTGTTTGGATAGGGCAGACCAGAGACAGCCTTCTAAAAAAATAAAAAAAATTTTTAAAAATAAAATGCAAAGTTTGCAAGAGAGTTTAAAAGAATTTTTTAATAAATTAGTCAATTTTAGGCAAGTTTTAATAATTTATATATCAAAATGAAGCTAACAATAAGCTTTTTCTTTTTATTCTAAGTCATCAGAGGAGTTAATCTAGTAAATATTAAGAAAACTTAAATAGAAATGTTTTTTAGTTTATTAAATATATTTCTATTGAAAAGAAACTTGAAGATATAAAACTTGGCTGCCTAAGTGTGAAATTATATTAGAAACAATTTTACTTAGATATCCAGAAATAATTTATTTAATAAAATATTAATTAAGAGTCAAGTGTTTGTATCAGAAATTTGGTACAAGTGATCATCAAAAAGAGTTAATGATTTGTGTCCATCTTCACATTTTTTTGTAAGAATGTTTAACATGATTTTGATATTAAATCTATTATTATTTTGAATATCAAAAAGTAATTATCTGTATCATAGTTAATATCAAAATTTAGAATAAAGCATAAAGAATTTATATCAAATTTTTTTATAATTTTTTCAAGTTAATAATTTTGTAAATATGATTTAAGTATAAATAAAGACATGTTATATTAATAATAATTTTTTTCTGTTATTAGTTAAATATAGTGAAATAGAGTAATATAATTGAAAGATATATAAGTAATTTAGTTAAATAAACAGTATTGTTAAAATTTAGCAGTTAAATCTTTAAGAGTTTTAACTAAAATTTTAAAAGAATAAGATTTAATTAATCAAATTTAAGATTAGTTTCAAAAATAAAATTAATTAGAAATTTTAGTTTGTTATTAGTCATTTTATTAAGTATGTTATAAAATAAATATTTAACAGATAGTTTGTTGTTAGGTTTTGTGTTTGTTAGTTTAATAGGAATAATCTGTCTTAAATTAAAGTTTATGAGATGTAATTTTAAAAATAAATAATTTGTAATACTAATAATATATTTAGTTTACTGTTTTTTTTGCATTTTAGAAATAATAGGATAGTTTAAAACTAGTCAAAATTATTTGTTACATTCTATTTTTGTAAGATTTTTTTTCTTTTTCTTTTTATTAATATTTTAGTTTTAAATTAATATTGCTTGAGTTTTTATTTATTTTGTTATTTTTAGTCTGATTATTATCTTTAAATTCATTGATGAATTTGGTTTTTTGAGGCAATCTTGTAATAAATTTTTTGAAGAATATATATTTTCTTTAGTTGTTAGTTACAAGTATTTAATATTGTAATATGAATTATATTATTTTCAATTTATAAATTTGAAAGAGATAGATTATTTAAATTTAGAATATGAATATAATATATATGAGCAGAAAAACTTCTTTTATTTGTAATAAAAATTAGAGATCATAGGTCTAAAAAGTATTTGTTGTTTTTAAAAATAATACAAAATATATTTTAGTTTTATATATAATACATATGTATGTATATTGTAAAAATGATTTGAAAAAAATAACTTAGTAAAGGTTTTTCTGATATTATTATAAAAAATAAGAAATAAATAAGTAATCTTATATTTGAGTTAAAATTTAGATCTTAAAAGACTGTTAAGAAATTTGAATAATTTGATATTAAAATTAATTTATATAGAATTAAATGTGTCAGAGATGTTTTCTAAAATAGGTTAAAAAGGTAATAAAATAGTAATATGTTGTAAGACAAAATAGATATAATATTTTTTACAGAGATAGATGGTAATGATTGGTTTAGTCAGTTTAGTGAAAAAATAAAAACTATATTCTAAATCACATATTGAAGAAATAAAATTAATTAGTAGAACTTTAAGAGTTTGAACATTATTGTTATGAGTAATAAAACTGAGCCTGTTACTATATTTGAAGAGATAATTATCAAGATCAAAGGAATCAAATTTGATATTGATAATATTTGGTATTTTATACAGTTATCTTTTAGAAAAATAATAATGAAATTCAGATACTACAAACTATTTGTATAATATTATTTTTATGAAAAAATTTCTTAAATACATATTAGATTTTCAGACTATTTAGAAGTAATCTGAGAAGTTTAGTATATTTGTAAAAGCTAATTGAATATTTAAAAAATTTTAATAAGTACCAGAAAAGTGAAAAATTCAGGACAGTCCAACAAAATTTTCAAAATGGCAATAAAAAAACATAAAAACAGATTTTAGTTTTTGTCTTTTTGTTTGTATATTGATGCATATTGTTTATTTATAATAATTATATATTAAAATAATTGGTTCAGAATACTTAGTATTTTTCTAATAGGTAACAAGATACTGTATATTTACTTCATAAAATATTTAGAAAATTGACAAAAACTAAAATTTTAGTTTTTAAAACTTTTCTCAATGACCAAATATTATAGAAACTTAAAACTTAACTATCTAGAAAGAGAAATATATGCTTAATAACTTTATTTAAAAGTACAAGTAAGGTTTATTTAATAAAATATTAAGAAATAGTTAAATGTTTTTAGTAAAATTTTAGTACAAGTGATCTATAAAAAGAGTTACAAAATTGATCCCTCAATTGTAAAACTTAATACTAAATCCAAGAATATAATAACTTTCTATCTATTTAGTAATTAATTAAGGAATAGTTTGATAAGCAATTAAAGTAATAAAAATAAAAATATTTCATATGTTCTCATATTTACTAACATAATTTGTTAAAATAGTATACAAAATTTATTAAACCTTTCAGTTAACCCATTGGTTTGAGAATAATATAATACTATTATTGGCATATGATAAATATACAATAAATAACAGAAATTTATGAATAATAATGTATACTTATATTATAGATAGAAGTTCATCTAATAAGCTAATAAATTCAATTAAATTTTATATTATTTTATCAATTTAGAGCACTTTTTAAAAAAACAAATGTTAATCATAATGAAATAAAAAAATGGTATAGAAGGTTTCATTAGAACTGTGAGACTCCATAATCAAAAATAAGATCTAATTTTTGTTTGTTTAAAAAAATTAGCTTAATAATAAGTTGATTTTATGAGTTTTAAGAAGTTATTAGGCCACCCTAATTTGATTTAGTGGTTTACATTACCTCTCTATTATAGTAAAAAAAATTTTAGTAAATAACATAAGGACTACCTGTCATTTTGGAAAACTTTTATATTGAACAGAACATTTAACCTCTCGAAAACCCTCCTCCTTTTGAAGTGGAGATGTAATGTAAACCACTGAATTAAAAGGAGTGGTCCTACAGCTCTAATGAAACCTACTATATAGCCTTTTTTATTTCATTACAATTAGTTTTCAGGGTTTTTTAAAAAAGTATGCTAAACTGTATAAATGATATAAAATAAATTGAATTTATTAGCCAATCAGACAAACTTCTGCTATGAATACTTATATATCTGTACAGTAGTCAACAAAAGTAACACCTGATTTTTGATCAAAAAATAAAATTTTTATTTATTTAATTTTGGCCGCAAATATATTAATTTTTTTTTTTATATTTATTTAATATTTTACTAATTGACCTCCTACACTTGTACTAGTGTCGATTCTTCATGTTATTGAGTCTACAACGACACGAAGAACTGATATATTCAAATTTGACCATGCTTCTTGTAAGCCCATTTTAAGGTCAGATTTATTTCTTGGGAAGTTATCTTGGTTCTGAATATTGTCCTTCATGATTTTCTAAATATTTTCTATAGGGTTAAGGTCAGAGGATCGTGAGAGCCAATTCATATAATCAATGTTATTCGAATTTAGCCAATTTGACACCTTATGAGTTGGAGCATTGTCATGCTGAAAAATCAAATAGGGGACATTTAATAAATGGACTACAGCTAAAAATAGTATAAGATGGTCATTTAACATCTTGGTATAAATGTTTTTATTAATTTTTTAATTGAGACCTTTGTAATCATCAAAAAATACCATGAGACCTTTGATATTATCAATAAAACATGACCAAACCATAACCAAGATCCTTCCACTTCTAAAATTTGATTGCAAATACTCATGTTTGTATCTCTCATCTGTGCAATACTATACACAAACTTGACAGAATTGTTTACCTACTTCTATACTCATTTCATCTGAAAAAATGACATGTCTCCAATAATAAGCATCCTTATTTTTATTCTGATTACACCATTCCATACATCTTTCTATATTGCTATCAAAGCAGCAACGCGAGAATGAAGTCCAATGTTGTGTAAGATTCTAGCTACAGTCTGCACACTACATTAAAGGTTTAAATCCTTTACAATTTTAAGCAGTAACACACGTCTTTCCTTTAATGCTTTTTTTACTATGACAGTTTTTACTTGCTTCTTCAAGACAGGAAGACATCCAGACCAAGGTAAATTCTTGATTTTTTTGATTCTTTTGTATTTTTGTAAAAACCTTCAGACTGTTGTTGGGTCATGCTTAATCTTGTGGGCAACATGTTTAGCACTCATTGTACTGATATGAGCAAGGATCATTCCTTTCTCTTTTTCTGTCATTTGTTTGCATGACATTTTTATTAAAAAAAAAACAATCTTTGGCATGTGCTTGGTTCCTTCGACATCGAAGAAGCAAAAAATAAAAAAAATTTGCCCCAAAATTCGTTAGAATGGGGTACGCACAGCCCTTTTATTTGCTCACGTGTGACGATCTGCAAATCGGGCGTTACTTTTGCTGGCTACTGTACATGATTAATTACGTAACATTAGAATTCACAAGACTAAATAGGTTAAACTCGCCATGATGAAAACTTAAATATTCACTTTTAGCTTTTCGCTCTGCTGCACTCATATGATCTAACCAATCATAACCAATTATATGAGCGTATGATAACGTTTCTTACAAATTACATGAAACCATGTTTTCCGAAACCTTACATAAAATTACATAATTTTACAACTCTATTTGTATTTCAGAAAATTACGATGACGATCAAAGAAAGTAATGTGATCTGTATTTCAGGTTTGGCAAAGTTTATAGCAGGTTTAATAATGTTGACATTTGATTTACACTATTTTCAGTGAATAACCATAAACGCCGTAATGGAATTGTAACCTTAAGTAACTACGTACTGTGATCATTAATTTTCATAGTAATTCTCCAGTAACTAATCAAATACGTTTAACCGGTGTGGGACCCGAATGGACCCTGGCCGTTCGGGTGGGATATTACTTAATTAGGGAAGGAGTCGATCGTATCTGT
>CAJVQA010012355.1:0-10164 GCA_910591915.1 Cetraspora pellucida
AGTTAATAGGCAAAAAATATAAAAAATATATTTTAATTATATTTTTACTATATATTAATTATATTGTGAATATATTTAAAAAAATTGAAATTTTCTGCAAAATAGTAATATTAATAATATAATATTTGTTAAAAAAGATATCAGAATACAAAATTAAATACTTAATAAAAGATAGACAAAGTAATAAAATGCAAAATCAAGAGAAATATATATAGAAAAATAGCAATAATAAAAGTAAAAAAAAAGATAAGTAAGCATTTTTGTAAATAATTCTTTTAAGAAATAGAAAATTGGTAAGAATAATAATAGATAAATAAGAAAAAGAAAAAAAATATAAAAAAAACTAATTTATTACAAGATTGAAAGAAATATCAAAAAGAAACTCTAAACTAATTCTATTATAAGAACTCAAAGCTAAAAAAATAATGATAGTATACATTTCAATGAACAGATAAAGAAGACCAAGAAGTTATGCAATAGTATTATTCAAAAGTTAAGCAAATATTGATATAACTACAAAAAAAATCTGATATAACAGAGTTTTAATATTCTGAAAAATTAAAATAAGAAAAATAAACAAAAAATTTTATAAAAATAGTAACAAAATACAAAAAATACAAAAGAATGAAAAAATAAAAGACTTTAATTCAGAAAAAGAGCATATAAATACAAAGAAATCTATAAAGAAGAATAAATACAATATAAAATCAAATAATAAAAAAGATAAGCAAGAAAGTAGAAGCTATCAAAACAAAAGAAGAAGAAAAGAAGACCTAGCTACTATAAACCAAAAAGAAAAAGACCAAGAAAAGAAACTAAAAATATAAAAAAGTTACAAATACAATATTAGTTATAAAAAACATACTAGACCAAATACTAGAAAAATTAGAAAGATTAAAAATAGCTAGAAAGAGAACATAAAAAGCCTAACTGGTTCATTTCTAAAAATATTTTAGTTAAACCAATGAGAACAGATGAGGAGCTTAAGAATTTTTTCTAAAAAGAAAGGAATTATTTAAAGAAAAAATAAGATATTTTTATTTAAAAAAAGAGAAAAACAGAAAAAAAAAAGAAAAAAGAAAAAATATAAAAATAGAACAAAATTAGCTAAGAAAAAAAGAAAAAAAAAGAAAGAAAGAGATAAAAATATTATATCATAATATTGATGAACTTAAACCAAATATTGAAAGCTTAAAAATCTTTTTGGCTAACAAAAGAAGTGAAAATTGCAATATTAGAAATTATAGAAACAAATCTTGCAGAGAAAAAAGAAAAATTCTTAATATATAAGTAATTAAGAAATATATTATATATTGGAATAATGCAGTAGAAAAAAGAAAAAATAATTAGATATAAAGATTCTAGTAAAAGAATGTTAGAAAAAACATGTAAGCACAATTAAAAAGATAAATAAATACATAATAGAAATTACATTATACTTTAAGCAAATGAAGTTAATAGTAATAAGAATTTATATATTACCAAATAATAAAAAAACAAAAAGAAATATTTAGTAAAAAATAATAGAAATTGTTACAAAAAAGAAAAGACAAATACAAATAGCTATTATAAAGAACTTTAATTATATAATAAACAATGTATTAGATAAACAAAACCTACAAATTGCAAGTTTTAAAAGATTATTAATATTTAATTAGATAAAACAGTAAAAGTTTTATGATATATATAGAAAAAATATTTAACTAAACAAAAATATACATAGTCAAATACAAAAGTAATAACAAGAATTGACTATATATAGATATCAAAAAAACTAATTTCAGATTTACAAAAAGCAGAAATTAAAGACATAAAAGAAGTTATTAAAAGTAATTACAAGATAGTAATAGTAAAAATATAAATAAAACACATGATAATAAAAAGTAACAAGTCAAAAGAAAAAGTTAATTAAAAACAATATATCTTTATAACAAGACCAAAAATGAAGATTAGAAAAACCATGTACAAGAATTACAAAAGTGATTAGAGATAAAAAAAGCATTAAAGTGTATTCAAAAAAAAAACAAGAGAAAAAAAAGAAGATACAAAAGATAAACAGTATATGGGATATAATAAAAGAGGTAATCATAATAGCAGCAAATAAACACATATATAAGAAGAGAATTTACAACATAACAACAAATAGAAGACATTGCCAAAAAGATTAAAAACAAGAAAAGACCATTATTAAGCTGCAAAAATTAATCAAATATGCAAAAACAAAAAAAGAGCAAAAAGTTATAGAAATAAGAAAAATAAGTTAAATATAGAACTTAAGGTATTAGACAAAAAGTTAATGCAAGGTTACCAAAAATCCAAAGATAATAGTCTGATGCCTGAATAGAGAACATAAAAGACTGATAAAGAATTTTTCAAAAAAAAGAAAAAAAAATAAGAACAAGAACAAAAAAAACAAATAGAAGAAAATATAAACAAAAGATATGAAATAATTTAATTTGATTAAGAAAAAATAATAACCAGCCTTTTAAATGAACTATACAAAAAGGTAATACTTAACAGAGTAATTGAACAAGCCAAAGAAAAAACTAGATTAGTGATAAAGTTAGGACTAGTTAAAAAAGCCATAATAGAACATTACAAAACACAATTCAAAGAAAGAAATACTAAATTAGAAAAGATATCAAAAGACTGAAAAGAGATTTATAAATTATAAGATCTCATTAAAGAGAAATAGTATAGTAGAACTAAAAAAAAATTAAAAAAAAAGAATGAGAAAAAATAGTCAAAAAGCTCAAGACAAAAACAGCTTCTAGAGTATTAGGAATAAGCTATATTCTAATTAAATGAACAGAAAAAAAGATACAAGAGGTGTTCAAAGTCTATACAGACTTATGTTTAGAGACAAAAATAAATTTGTAAAATAGAAAATAGCACAAGTATATTCAATACCAAGGGATATAGAATAAGAATATAGTTTAAACAATATTTAACCAATAGCCCTAATTGAAACATTTAAAAAGATAGTAATAAAATCAATATCAAAAAGACTCAATAAAATATTTGTTGAAAAAAAAATACTAAAAGATCAAATTATATAGGCTTTTTAAAAAACTCAATCAAATAGCTGTTATATGTTTTAAATATATTAATAAAAGAAACAAAAGAAAAAAACAAAGAGTTGTGAATACTTTTGCAAAAACATTTAACTTGGTTTTACTTAAAAGCAATAAACTAGTCTTGTAAAAAGTTAAAATACTTAAGAAGACAATTAAGTATATTTTAAACCTTTTTCATATAGTAAAAGACAGCTTAAAATAATTACAACTTATGGTCTGATAGAAAAAATAACAACAGAAGATAGAATAGATCAAGATGAAGTGATATTACTACTAATATAGTACCTTTTCTATAACTTATTACTAAAAAGAATACAAAAGGATAAGAGCTTAGACTATATAATAGAATAAGAAACTAAAGAGAAAATATATTGTAATAACATTACAAGCTACTACCAACAAAAAACAATTACTAGAAATTTTAAAAGTAGTAGAAGAGTTCTTTAAAATAAATAATATAAAGATAAATAAATCTAAATTAAAATTAATAATAATAAATAAAAAATTTAAAAAAAAGAGATAACATTTAGAAAAAGCAAAATAATAGAAGAGTTAAGAAATAAAATAGTTTATTCTTTAGGAATTTGGCTAAATAACAGAATGCAAAAAGTTCTAGTAAAAAAAAAAGCAAAAGAGATAATAAGCCAAATAATAAAAGACCTTAAATATAAGAAAATAACAATGAGTCAAATCACATATATAAACAACATAATAATAATACCTAAGCTAAGCTATTAATAAAAATATTAGAAAAATAAATAAATAAAATATACCAACTGATAATATATTTGGCAAAACAAAAAAACCATCTGTCAAGAACATTGGAAAATTCTATATAGAATACAAAAATTTGGTAATTACAAAACTCTATGATAAGAATTAGCAATAAAGCAAGTAAAAGGTCTAATGGCAAGACTAAATAGAAAAGATAAATTGGAATAGTTAACAAAATTAAACATAACACAAGACTGCCAAAAAGTAGAATTAACAAAAGACATATAGAAACTAAAAAAATTGCCAAAAAATGTTTTATCCTGAAAGAACAATCTAGCTTGCCTAATAATAATCAAAGTATGAGAGCTAAAAATAAATATAAGTACAAAAAGTAAGCTATAAACAACAAGTAGCTGTAATTATACAATAGGTAAACTAGTTGAAATACAACTATAAAAAAGAAGTAGTATTAAAATAAGCAAAACAGAACTAATATACTTAAATTAGTTATTTGATATAAAAAATAAAAAGCTAATAACATAGCAACAATTTAAAAGCTATTAGAAACAATTTAATAAAGACAAAAAAGCAGAATAGTTTAAGATAATAAAAACAAAAGTACTTAATAGTTTAGAAAACAGAAAAGTTAAAAAGCATTTTAAAACAGATAGGCATAACACATAGGCAATGAGAAAAGTCTGTCAAAAAACAGAAGAAGAAGAGAATGAATAGTATATAGTGCAAAAAGTACTAGACAACTAAGGAAAATAGGCTAAAAGAAAAAAAGAAAGTACTAATAAAACATTGGCAGATGCAAAATAGAGAAAATGATTTAGCAACTGAAATCAGTAGATGCAAGAAGTATGCAAAAAAAGAAGAAACAGTAGAAAATAGTTATCAATATTTTTTTTTTTTTTTAATGTTAATGGTAAGGCCATGCCTCTATCTTTATTGAATATTTAATTGAAATTTTACATAAAGTACAATTTTGCTTTTAAAATATTATAGAAAGAATAGAAGCTCAAACTAATTTATCTATAACCTAAACCAACAGGAGTGGCCAAGGCTCATCTAGATTTGAGTGTTAGATAGTTATCAATATTGAGTAAGAATTAATAACAAAATAAATACAATCTCAAACATGCTAATAAAGAAAAGCAATAATATTGGCTAGGTACTGAAAAAAAGACTAAAAATGATAATTTTTTTAAAAAGTTTTTTTATATAAATCAATTTAGAATTAAATTAGGACTATTGTTTACTTAAAATATAAAAGTAGTTGTATTAGTAAAGTTTTGCATTAAAGTTTATATTTTTTTATAATTTATTATAAGATTTATAATATAAAAATTAATTTACTAAAGATCTTTTTTTTATTATTTTTAGCTCTTTTTCTAGTACTTAGCTCATATAATCAAGACAGCTACAGACCAATTAATAGAATATATAAAAATAAAAAAATAAAAAAAAAATGAACAAAAGCTAATAGAACTTAAAATACTAGAAGATTTAGAAATAAAGTTAATTAAGAAGCAAAAGTTAAGAGAAAATGTTAAACAAGAAATAGTAGAGATTTTGAAAAGAAATATATTAAGAAACAAGAACAAATATATAATATACACAAATGGTATAGCAAATACAAAAAAGAAAAAAGTACTAGTAGATAAGAAAATGAATATAGGATAAGTGCAAAAAAACAATGCACAAGATTAGTCAAAAGAAAAGGTAGCATTAAAGATAGAAGGATGACCAATATTTATTATAACTGAGATATTAGCAATATAAGTAGTAATTCTAATGATACCAAAAAAAAAAACTAAAATATTTACAGATAGTAATGTAGCAATTAAAAACATTAGTAAAAGTTTAAAGTATATAGATAAAAATAAAATTTTCAAGAAGAAAAATGCTTTGTGAATAGTAAAGATAATTGATTTAGTTAAAATAAAAAATATACAGATAGAGTAGTTTAAAGTAAAGAGTTATAGCAAAGACAAATAGAATAACAAAGCTAATAGCTTTGTAAATAAGAAAACATCAAGTAGAAAGACAATGTACTTAAAAGAAGTCAGCTATAAAATGATAAAGTACTGTCTTGAATAAAAAAACAAATAAATAGATATACTAGTAAGACTTTTATATAAAATAGTAACAAATGTTAGGCTAGAAATAAAGTAAAAAAAACAACAGTAATTAAAAACCTAGAACTAGTAACAGAAATAACAATTTATAATTAAATATGTTTTTAGAAAAAAATAAAGTTATCTAAAAAGGTATATTGTATAATAAGAAGAAGCAGTGCAAAAAAAAGTATTTTTATAAAATATATATTGAACAAACTTCTAATCTTAGAAGAACTTAATAAAAGAATGCCAGATATATATACAATTGCAAAATGCCAAGTCTGCTAAAGCAATGTTAAAAAAAATGCAAAAACATTTAACATTATATAAGAAACAAGCAAGTTTTTGAAAAATAATACAGAAAGTATCTATTGCAACTGTATAGAAAGAATTAAAGAAAAAAGAAAAAATTCAAGTTTCTCTTATATACTATATATAGCACTTTTTAGAAAAACAAAAATAGAAAAAATTAAAATAAAAAAAAGCACTAATTAAGGCCTAATTCTAAAAACAACTTAAAACAGATTAGTACAACTTTTGAGTACAAAAACAAGACAACAATTCTTAAACATAATAGCAAAAACAGTTTGAAATATTTTTATGAGCAAGTTTGAAGAATACATTGTAAAAAAGTTAATATATAGAAAAAAAAAAAGTGGAATAACAAGAAAAGCAAAAAAAGAAACACTAAAGAAGAAGAGGAATTCAAACAAAAAAAAAAGGCTAGTTAGCAAAAAATAGAAAAAAAAAGCAAAAAAAAAGAAAAACAAATCAAAAATGAAGCTAAATAACAATTTAAAAGCTTGTTATAGAAAGAAGAAGACCATTCTATTATAGACTTTAAGTAGTTAAACAAGAAGCTTACTTCTGTTTAAAGTAATGCAGCAGTTTGCACTTAGATGCCAATAAGATAGCTAAGCAATGCTAGACTTGGTTTTTTTTTTTTAATATTAAGGTGACCTCTTTGGTCTTTTGACTTTTATTAATCACTTATTGGTATTATGGTTCAATGAACTACTACAGAAGAATGTACAATTGGCTACACATATAACTTTTCTATATTATCTATTTAAGAAGTCCACCTGAAGGTTCCCTACCAATTGCTGTATTTAACATCTCTGCTTGAGTGTTCTACTTTAAACCCTCTGAACCTGTAACTTGTATTAACATCACTGGTCATCTCAGATGCCCAGATCATTGTTTTTAACCTTAGGACTAATTTATCTTCGAGATAAACCCCTCAGAGCCTTTTGTACCTATTTTTACAGCTAACCTAGGTATCACTATGGCAGAACTAACACTTGCAGTCAGGGCTAACCATTAAACTGCTATGCTCTTGTAGAGTTCACTTAGATCCTAGCATCTACTTCACAGCATAACCCTAGTACTTTAGTATACTTCTGCCTTTTGTTCAGCCTTTTTACCAAACTTCCAATCCAGATAGCCTATGTAAGACTATAACCAGTTCATTGATATATTGGATCAGCCCGATATTCTTTTCCTCTAGTTCATTTTAGTGGCCTGGTTGGTGTTACCCCCAAGGCTCTCAATCTGAAGGTTCTTGCCTGTCTGGCTACTATGACTGGGTACTACAACCTTGGTATCCATTTCTCTAGGCTAGCCTTTACAGTAGGGTTGTCAAAGATCTAGCTATCTCTCTATTTAGGTCTTTCCAAATGAACTTCTTGTTACTTAATTTTAACAGATTTACATAGCTACAAGGACTTATCTAGTGTTTGCATTGCCCAATTTGTCAGTTTGCATTCCTTTGTGTAATGCATACTTATACAGATGCCTCATAACCTGCCAGTCATACTGGTGCAACTACCATTACAGATATCCTACTCAATTATTAGTAACAGTTGCCATAATATAAATATTATATAGGTGATTATCCAAATTTTCACTATCGATGGGATTTGAATACCCAATCTACCACTTGGGAGGTTGACAACCTGACTACTTTACTAGGTTGCCACATCCTATGTTAGACTTAGTTGTTAAATATATTTATGTAATTGCAAAAGTAATTTCAAAAACTTAATAAAGTACTAGTATGACTATCTAAGAGAAAAAAAAAATGTAAATGTGATGACTTAGTGAAGTGGTCAAGTTGTTGCATCTCAAGTGACAAGGTCTAAGTTTCAATTCCCACCAGTGATAAATATTGAAAATTAAAAATCTTGTATGCCTTAATTGGTATATTAACTTAATTAGAAATATTGGCTTATTGGCTGTAATTTGTAGTATGAAACCAAGTAAAGTTGGTAACAGATCTGCAATAATCCATATTATGATGTCCATATTCAAAAGCAAATAATTGCAAGAAGTTTGTTCTGATTAGGAATATGAAGGAATACAAGCTGATATATATAGATGTATCTCTAAATATTGTAAAATAGTCAGTATAAACACAAGATAAATCTATATTAGGTTATAGTAGATCTGTGTTGAGAAATCCACAAGAACACTAATTAAAAAGACCACTTGAAAAGTCCTGAGTATGGTGTCCATACTTGAAAGCTCATAATTGCAGAAAGTTTCTGATTAGGAATATAGAGAAATACAAGCTAATATATTTAGATATATATCAGAACATTGTAAAATAGTCAGTGTAAACACAAGATAAAACCATATAAGGGTTAGTATAAACATGCAGTATGGGAATTGCATAGTTTATTTGGCATTATCACTACATAAACAATAAACAAAAATATACACAAACTGGTTGTCTTTTATAAACATATAGATGCAGCTGCCATTTTACTAAAAGATACAACCAATTGTAGTTAGTAAGGAGAATAACATATAGAGGCAAATGGTTAAGCCTCTATATATAGAAGGCCAGGATCATGATGGTCCAACCCAATATACAAGGCAGACTATAGTACCTTGCACAGCTGTAAGAGCTAAGCATATAGTGATTGATCCTGTAGAAGACAAACTTAGAAGAACATTATCAACATCTTTAAACCCCTATGATCTTTATACATGTTTTAACAAATTCCTTTTTTATTACAACTTACTACTTCTTCCATATGGCCAAACTATTTAATCCTTTATACAACATATTGACAAACATAACTATAATAACACTGTTCTTAGCATTACCTTTTCTGTTAGCAACACCTATCATAAAACTTATATATATCTTTTAAATAACTTACTCTTATCTAATCATACTGTTATTTATCCTCATCTTTTTCTAATTTTTTATAATCTACTTCTTAGATCAAACACTTCTAATCCTCTCTTATCTTATCCAACTTATTTTTTAATGAACATACAACACCACAAGTATCTACATCAACACAACCTTTATAAAACCTATATTTAAATATCTGTATATACAATGTTAGAGGTTTTAATACAGTAATCAAAAGAGAAGCTTGGCAGAATTATTGTTTTTACAATAATATCTATATTGCCTGTATTACTAAAACCAAAATTGCTAACAGTACTAATCTTCAATTCTATAACAACAATCTATTCTCTTACTTCTGGGCTAACTCTGAAAGCTTGGCAGAAGGTGCTGCTATCATAATTCACAAACACCTACAACCCTATGTACATAATTGCCAAACACATCCTGTTGGAGCAATTGCTTTGGACCTCTTCTTCAAAAGTAAAATTAAACTTTGAATTATAGCTGTGTATCTCTCTTCTACTGATATAGAAAAATGAAACAAAATACAGAATATAGTTATTATATAAATTCAACAAGCCTTTCAATACAATTTTTATCTAATAATACTCAGAGACTTTAATACACAAGATAACATCTGCAGCTCATCATCTAAATTCTGACTCATTAACTATCTACATTACTCCAACATGTTTGACCTTGGTGCACATATTAATAACAAGCATTTTATATAGTTAAACAATACTAGTCATAGCTATTTTGACTATATCTGAACTGATTCATTTAATATTCAATTTTTTCTTTTATACAAACTTGATGACAGCAATACTTCAATATTTAGTAATCACTCTATTCTGATATCTACTTGGACCTTCACTAATGCATACAGCAAACCTCTATATTATCATACTAGCATCAGTTGCAGAATCTTTAACTACAAAGATATGTTAACTGACAAATAGACAGAATTTTCAGATTTTCTCTCTCATAACCTTAGACTATACAATATACCACTCAATAGCAATACTAATGAAAGTATTAAAACCACTTGGCATAAGATTGAATATTCAATAATTAACACTGCAATACAATCTATTTCTAACAA
>CAJVQA010012356.1:0-10163 GCA_910591915.1 Cetraspora pellucida
GGTTGCACTTAGGTACCAATAGGGTGGCTGAGTGATGCTAGGCTTAAGTATTGGGAAATTCTATGTAATTATAATTGCAAATAGTTTCAAGAATCTTAATAAAGTACTAGCATAACTGCTTAAGGTTAAAAAAATAAAAAAAATAAAAAAAATAAATTAAAAAAAAATATTAGAGAAGATAGTGATTCTACTATAATAGTTGGGTTGTTATTCTTCAAGTAACAGGTCTAAGGTTCAAATCTCATCTATGACAAAATTTGGAAAATATATTTACATTATAGTAACTGTTTTCTGTTGATTAATTGGCCTCATGTAGCTGTTATCCAGATATACCAAGTCAGGTCCTATTGACATTGGGAGCTTAGGCATCTATATGAAGTATAACATTACATCTATATAAAGAAATGTATAATCAGTATTGCATAAGACTTTGATGCAAACCCATGATAAGACCATCAGATATAGAAAACTAAGAAACTGAGATAACAGAAACCCACTTGAAAATTCCTGAGTAAAGAGGTAACATGAGCTTTTAATAGTATTATTAGACTAGTTGAAGCTTATAAAACATTTTTATAGAAACTGAAGGTTAAAACCAGACATCAAATATGTGTAAAGAAGTATATAACTAATCAGGCTACCAGATTTGCTAAAGAAAAGAATACAGAGTATATCATACTAGGCTATTTGAATTGGTAATCTAAAATAAGACTAGCAGTTCTAAGTTGTGACTAGTAAGAGATGATGAAAAAGATGCCAAAAAGATAGATATTGAGGTTCTAGTAAACTTTACAAAAATAAAAATAGTATAATATAGCAGTTAAACAGGTAATCTCTATGACTGCAAGTGTTAGATAACTATAGTGTATTGCATAAAACTAGGTTTATATATGCAGGACATAAAGACTCTAGTAAGTTTTCTGTTAAGAATAAACTAGTTCTAAGGGTAACAACAAGAATCAGGAACTTGAATAAGTGTAGCCTTAAAATGTTCTTATAATACAAGAAGGACTACATATGCAGAAAGTTTAAATAAGCAAGACTCTTAGTCAGCTTGCAGATATGGCAACTAGTATAGAACTTATATAACAATGTGTAAGCGAACTACTTAAATTAGATATCAAAAGTGCACATATAGCTAGTTGTAACCTCCAATGTAAGGTGAGCCCCTAGTGGCATGCTGTGTTCTAATATACTTGAATAAAAACATTGCATCCCAAAGATAGGGACTTTAATTATAAAAAAAAAAATTACATAATACAGTCAAATAATAATATAAACAAAGTTAAAGAAATCAATAACATTAAAATTGATAAATAAAAAAACAAAAACAAAACTAAAACTTATAGATAACAAAGAATTAAAATAAAAACTAGTAAATAAAAATAACTATTTTAATGTAAAAAATATAGTACTAACAGTACTGTAGAAAACAGATTTAATAAAAAAAGTAATGCTAAGAAAAATATATAAAGTAATAATTAAAATAAATATAAAAAATTTAACAAGTATAAAAAGGTAGGCAAAAAAGATAATCATACAAGTCAACACCTATTAGCAATACAAAGTATAAGAAACAAAAAAATTAAACAACATTAAAGAAAGAAATTATCATATCAGAAATGTATATATAAAAAATAAAATAAAAGACTAAGACAGTAAATATAGTAATAAATAAAAAAAAGCTATGACAAAATACAAATCTAAAAGAAAATAAAAGACAAAGAAGTTATAGTTACAAAAATGATAAGTATAATAATTAAAGTAGCAATAACAAACAACTATGTAGAAAAAGAAATCAAAGCATTAAAAAAAAATATAATATAATAAAATTACAAAATATAATTACAATAATTAGAAATCAAGAAAAAAATAAAAAAAAATAAAAAGAAAAAACCTATAAAGCAAAATAATAAAAAAATAAAAGTAACTTAATAAAGGCATTACTTAAATAAAATATGTGATTATTTTCAAACAAAACTACAATAATAAAAAAACATATATAACAAAAAATATCAGCATATAATATAGAGAAAATTACAAATAAAAGCTTAATTTTAAAAAAAATTACAAATCAGAACCCAAAATAAAAATAATTACAGATAGAGGCCTGATATTTGAAAATTATTACAAATAAGAGTCCAAATCTAAAAAAAGCCAATCTGTCATAAAATATTGTAATTAAATACTATAGAATTCAATACTACTAGAATTAAATACTATTATAATATTGGAATTAATTACTATTATAATATTAGGTTTAATTACTACTATAATATCAGGATTAAATAAAATTTTTGAGTAATTGTTGTACTAATTTTTTTTAAAAAAAGTTAAAATTAAATAATCTAAAGAAAATAAACTATATATTATTTAATGATTGCAAATTTATTAAAATATTACTATGCAAACATAATTATATAACTACTAGATGCAAATTGTCTTATTTAACAGTACTGTGTCTTCGATTGCATATATATGAATTATGTCTTTTTTTATTGTATTTTCTACAAGTTACCTGGTTTTCAGATGCTGTTTCATTATGACTATATAAGCAACTTTTTTGTGGCTATTCTGCTTGTCTAAATGCAGATAGTAGTAAAGTTTTGTTATCAAAAACACATAATTCTACATCAACTAATTGTACTGATTCTTTATAAATGTTTTGAAAAACATTAGTATAATAAGTAATATTGATAAATTGTAATAATTCTTGATGTGTTTTAAGAATGATGGCACAAGCATGCATACAAAAAAAATGATACTCTTAAAATTGTTGACAAGTGCATGTTAATAAAATCAGATTCACAACACAAAAGTTACTTCTGTTACTTTCAATTTTGAAAATTGATTTATTAATTTGATAAACCATTCAATTACAACAGCTGTTAATAACAAACTGAAGTTGCTAAGTAGTTGTCTGTAGCAATACTGTTTGTACTGAAGCATGTGTTATACAATGATTATAATAAAGTATATTGATCTTGTGAACAAGTAAAATAATTGCTTCAAAAGATTCTACAAGATATTTATTATATATCTATGAATTAAAAGATTTAAACATATTAAATATAAGATGTCCAAATCTATTTTAAGAACACTTACTTAGAGTTCATGTTGTTGAGGGTATTTTACTTAAATAAATTGTGGCTTCTATATATAAACTATTAATTTTATCTATCATATTATCAAAATCCTTTATATGCAATGCTTTTGTCATAACCCATATTTTGTTACAAAGTTTTGTTCAAAATTTTGTATTAATATTTTTTTTAATATACTACATACAATGTGTATAAAAAGCATAAAGAAGTTCAGTTTGTATTGCATCTGAAATACTCTATATAAATAATTATAAATATTGTTAATTTAAAATTACAAACTATTAAATTCATATTTTTTTTAAAAAAAACCTTTTCATAATCACTTATGATTACAGTTTTATCTGTATTCACTGTTGAAATAGCAATATGTAAATGCTTACAAAACTATGATCAATTATTTGTATTTTCAACAGAACAAATTGCAAATTCTATTGGAACAAGTTTGCTTTTACTATCAATTGCATTTGCATTAATAAAGATGCCTTTGTAATTTGATTTTGAATAACAAGCATCAAAATAAACACAGGTCTACAATATTCTTTAGCATTAATCTATATCTGTAATTATATAAATGTACAGGTAAATTAGTTTTCAATATCAACTTTGAATGCAGTAATACTTCTAGGATTTTTTATAAGTAAATTGTCAAATAATGATCTGATACATTGATAACTCTTATTTATTTTCTTCATATTATATTTTTTATTAATGGCTTTACTTCTTCAAGCAGCTATATATAATGTCTCAGCTTCTACTTCAGAACAAATATGATTCACAATATTATAAGATCAAAGTGCTGCTATATCTTTAACTAATAGTATAGTAAATTTTACAAGATATAATCTATATGCTTTGAATGCTTCTATAGAAGTTGAACAGTTTGGATCATAAGGAATTAGTTTTATGATGTGAATGTAACCATCATTATGCTTGTTAGCTAAAATAGTAAAGAAGCATAAACTATTTTCATCTGTAAGACAAACAGCTAGTAGTTTATTTGGCTTATTAGTTTTAAACTTATAAGATGACATAGATTCAACAACATAGCTGTTCAGAGCTAAGCAAATATTTTCTATATTAGTAAAAGTTATGCCAATCTGTAATATATCTGATATTTGTTATATGTAAACAGATTAAGAATTTGACTTTTGTTAATAATTTTAAAATAAATTTATAGCACAAATAGTAAGTTAGTGAATTGAACAAACTAAAAATAAATTTTTATTGCATATTTGAATTTATATTCAAATTACTAATTGACTATTATTATATTTCTTATGTATCTAATAATTAATGACTATATTTCTTATGCATCTAATGATTAATAACTAGATTATAGTTATATTTGAGTTATCAAATCATAGGTTTTTAAGCACAAAATTATTTTGAGCCCTTATTTGTAATAATTTTTAAAATTGGGTTCTTATTTGTAATTTTCTTTATAATATATTAGATAGTTTACAAGAAAAAAAGAATAAAGTTTATCAAAAAATTGCTAATATTCAACAAATATATTAAATATATTAAAGAACTGTTTAAAGAGACAATGTTTAGAGCATTGTTATATTTAACTATAAATATAACAAAGAAAAGACAATTAGTAAGATTAAAAAAAATACAATAACTAGTTTAGAATTATCTTAAATATAAAAAGTTAAAAAAAATAAAACAAAAAAAAAGAAATTAGAATAAAAAACAAACTAATAAAAAAAAAAGTATAAAGAAAGCTAAAAAGACAGAAAACAAAATCTGTAATCAAAAAAAGCAAATAAAGATAAAAAAAATAATAAAATACAGTAATAATAACAGTATAAGATTTGCCAAAAGAGATCTCAGAGTATAAGACAAATATTTAGTAAGAAAAATAGACAAAGTAATAATATACAAGATTAAGAAGAGTGTATACAAAACAACAACTGTAATAAAAATTAAAAAAAAAAACAAGTATTTCTATAAATAATTTTTTAAAGAAATTAAAGTTAATAAGAATTACAACAAACAAAAAAAGAAGAGAAAAAAAAGAAGAAAGAAATCAATTTATTGCAAGACTAAAAAAGATACCAAAATAAATCTTTAAACTAATTCTAATATAAGAACTCAAAGTCAGAAAGACAATAGCTGTATATATTTTACTAAACAAATAAGAAAAACCAAAAAACTATGCAGCAGTATTATTAAAAGTCAAGCAGATATGAACATAATTACTAAAAAAAAGTTTAATACAATGGAGTTTCAATGTTTTGAAAAGTTAAAACAAAAACAGAAAAACTTACTTAAAGTCAATAATGAAAGAGTTTTTTCTCTTTCATGACAAGCTTCCAAATTGTCTTTTTATCTTCTTTTTTGATTCATTTTTCTTTTTCTTTTACTTTTTTTTTTCTTTTTTCTATCTCTTGCTAACTAGCCTTTTTTTTCATTTAAATTTTTTTTTTATATTTTTTTTTGTTTTACTTGTTATTCCTCTTTCTTTTTTCTATGTATTAACCTTTTTATAGTATATTTTTCAGATTTATTCATAGAAAGTGTTCTATGCTATCTCTGCTACTATGTTCATAAACTGTTGTCTTGTTCTTGTACTTAAAAGTTGTGATAATCTGTCTTGAGTTACTTTTAAAATTAAACTTTTGATTAGTGCTTTTCTTATTTCTATTTTATTTATTTTAGTTTTTTTAAAAAGTACTATATATAATATATAAAATAGGACTCAGATTTTTTTTTTTTTTAAATCTTTTCATGCTGTTGCAATAGATACTTTTTGTATTCTTTTTCAAAAGTGCTTACTCTTACAAGATGTCAAATATTCTTGCATTTCTTTGGCTTTGTTTTAACAAACTAGATATTCTGTTATTGTATATATATCTGGTCTTCTTTTGTTAAGTTCTTTCAAAGTTAAAAATTTGTCTAATATATATTTCATAAAAGCACTTCATCTTGCATTACTTTTTTTTATTATACAATGTACTCCTTTAGATGACTTTAGCTTTCTCTAAAAATATATTATTAATATTAAGGGTTTTATATTTTTGATTATAACTTTTAATATACTAAACTAATTTGAATAATACAACTACTATTGGATTTAGCTTATCAAGACAGTTTTAATAAGCACAAATCATATAATTCTGATTATAGGATTACAAAATCAGGATAATTTTGATAAAGTACTAATTTTAGTACATGTGACTTGAATATAAATAGTTAAATTAGCTAAGCTCTAAATTTCTCAAATCTCTCATATATTAAATTTCTTAAATATATCATATATATATTATTTATTAGATTTTTCTTATATATACAATATCTTTTATATATAATATATAGCATATATCTTTTATATCTTTAATATTTTTTATTATGTATTACTATATTTAGCATATATTTTATTGAGATAATTTAGCTTTATTGTAATTATTTATATATATATAATATTTATAAAAGCACTATTTTCTAACTCTTCAAGAAAATTAAATATCTTCATATATTTCAATAGTGAATAAACTAAATGTAATATTTAGTATCTTCATATACTATTTATTGTTACTTCTGTCTTAAAATTCCAAATCATTCTATATTTTATTAAGTCTTATATAGACTTTGTATAGAATCTGTCAAGTTATAGTCATTATACTATAGTTGAACAGCTTTTGTTATCACTATAGTTAAAGAAAAAACTAAAGGTTAATAATATCCAATTATAGATTATTACTTCTATTAATAGCTCTATATTTTTAATTGCTATTGTTTCTTTTTACTTTACTTCTAATCTGGCATTTGTTATTATTTTACATAAAAGTTTTGCTAATAAGTCTATTCATTTGTTTTTTTACTCAAGACAGTACTTTATCTCTTTATAGCTAATTTTTTCTAAATATATTATCTTTTTGCTTAATGTCTTCTTCTTTACAAGGCTATTAGCTTTATTATTCTATTTGTTTTTACTATAACTTTTTACTTTAAATTACTTTATTTGTATATTTTTTGTTCTAATTATATAAATTATCTTTAATACCTATAATGTATTTTTCTTCTTAAGAACTTTATTTTTATTTATACACTCACTTATTTGCATCTATTCTATATATATGTTTCTATCTATTGTTTTTTTTTGCTTCTTATACTTGCTATATTATTTGTATATATTATATATTTGTTCTTGTTTTTTAAAATATTTTTTTTTAAGATTTCTACTAACTTTTAACTAACATTCTTTAAGTTTTTGTTTCCTAACTAGCATTATTTTTAAATCTTCTAACATTTTAAGTTTTATTAGCTTTTGTTAATTTTTTTTCAACTCTTTTGCTCTTATATATCCTATTAGTTAGTTAGTAGCTGTCTTAATTATATTGTTATTTCTTTTTACTAGTATATTTAAAATTGTATTTATTTTGTTGCTGATTCTTATTCAATATTAACAACTATTTTTTATTGTTTTTTTTCTTTTGTACATCACTTGCATTTGTTGATTTTAGTTATTAAATCATTTTCTATATTATGCATCTGCCAGTGTTTTATTAGTAGCTTCTTCTTCTTCTTTTTAACTATTTTTCTTAATTGCCTATAATCTATTGCATTATATACTATTTATTTTTTTTTTCTTCTATCTTTAACAGACTTTTTCACTTAATTTTTATTGCCTATATATTACATCTGTTTGTCTTGAATTGTTTTTTAACTTTTTTACTTTCAAATCTATTAAGTGCTTTTGTTTCTATTATCTTAAATTACTTTGCCTTTTTGCATTTATTTGATTGTTTCTAGTAGCTTTTTAATTGCTGTTATATTATTAGTTTTTTTTTTTTGTGTTGAGTAACTAATTTAGATATATTAGTCCTGTTTCATTTATTTTGGTTTTATTTCTTTTTTACAGTTGTGATTCTACTAGTTTAATTATTCTAAAACTATAACTACTTGCTGTTTATAATTTACTTTCTGTACTTATATTTACTTCCAACTCTCTTGCTTTAACTATTTATTAGCAAAATTTTTAAGCAGATTTATATCAATATATAGCATTTAATCAATATAAATTAATTAGTATTAGAGGCCTATATTGGGTCTCACAACTTGGTTCAGCCTGACTCAGCTCACAAAATTTTGCAGACTGAGCTGAGCCTAAAGCAAAATTTTATAATTGCAAACCAGGCTATGCTGAAAAATTTGCAAAATTTTATAATTGCAAACCAGGTTGGATCTAAAATTTTGTAAAATTATATAAGAAATTTTTGCAAATTAGGCTAGGCTAAAGAAAAAATTTAATATATGCAGACCAGGATAGGCTAGAAAAAAATTTAAACTCTAAATGCAGGCTGAGCTAGGCTAGCAAAAAAATTTTAACTCTAAATGCAAGCCAGACTAAATCTCAAAAATATATAATTTGCAAGCCTTTAATCAGTAAATAGATTAAATTGCTATATATCAATATATATTATTAATAATATATAATAATTATCAATATTTAATAATTTTTTTTTCTTTTAGCAGCCTTGTTATAAACTTTTATTAAGATTCTTATATATAAATTACATATATTTTTAACTTAAAATTTTGGTTTGATATTCTTTAACTATTTTTTTGATTGTCTAAAGGCAGTCTGCTATACTAGTTAGAATTGTATACAGATTTGAAGACTATATCAAACTAGCAAAAAAGGCTATATGTAAATAGCCTCCTTTTACTATTTATAAATTTTGTAATCAAGCCAAACTATACTTTTTGTATTTCTTTATTTTTCACTTTTTTTTTTTTTTTTTAAATGCTTGGTTTCTTTCCATTTTAATAAATTTGTTATTCTTTAGCATTAGCCTTTTTTTCATATTTCTTTTTTCCTACTTTACAATTTTTATTTCTTTTTTCTACTAAGTAAAAAGCTCATATTGCTTTTTTTATATATCTTTATAGAAGCAATTCTAGGATATATTGATTGCTATAATAATAAATTCTTTTGTTTTCTTAAAGGATTATAAAGTGTTTTGCAAATATTTTATTAACTTTTTTTGTAATAGACCTTTAATTATTCCTTGTCTTGTTTTTATTTTTTTATTTATTTGTATATTTTAGAATATCTTTTTAAGTTGATCTTTACTTGTTTTTGCTTTGACTTTACTTGATAACTTTGATCATAGCAAGTTAACTAATGTTTCTTTTATGTTTTTCTATATGTTTTCATAATATTTATATGTTGTTAAGTGATTTTGGCCTTCTTTTTTGTCTTTTTTACAAAGTATACAATATATTTTTTTATAAAGATCAAAATGACATTGTGTCAGTGCTTTGGCTACTGATAACTTTTTATTAATGCACTTTATTAAAGTGTCTGCTTATTTTTTCTCATACTTGCATATTTGCGTTCACTTTGATTTTTCATCCTTTTCTATAAATATAATTAGTTGTATGCTCTATTGTTCTTATCTGGTTTTGTTTTTCTAATTGCTGATGTAAAGCTTCATTCTATACTTGTTTTAAGATTTAAAACTTCTTTTAGAAATTGTTTTGTAGAATCTTCTATTATTTCTTTTTTCCAACAGAGATTAATACTAGTTTTTTGCAAAGTTTCTTTAACTATTTTATCTATATTGTTTAATTTAAATCTTTTGTTTACTAATTTATCTGCTCTTATATTCTATTTATTATTGCTATGCCTTTTAACTTTAACTAATTTTAATTTAAGTTCTTTTAATTTTATACTGTTTCTAATATTTTCTAATATATTGTAAATTTTTTTTTTATTTTTTGATGATCTTGTTAAAATCTTTTATATATCTATATTTCTGCACCATGTTCTCAATATTCTTCTACCTTAATGATCACTTGTACCAAATTTCATACTAACAAAAATGAAAAACTTATTGGAGAAAATAGAAGAGGCTACTATATAAATAACAGTTTTTATAAAGGTCAAAATGGTTCTTCTACACTGGACTCTTTTATATATTTAGCAAGCAAACTAAAAGCATGCATATACAAAATAACTGGCAGAAGGTGTCCTTGTATAACAAATTTTAGTAGAAGTCTTAGCTTCTGTTAACAAAGTTAAAATAGTAGGCCTTATAGGAGAACAAT
>CAJVQA010012357.1:0-10163 GCA_910591915.1 Cetraspora pellucida
TACAATATATTATTTGGTTAAAATATAATTTTAACTATGAATAATCATTATATTAGGTTATATGGCAGAAGTTAACTGAAAAAAAAACCAAAAAGAAATATTGTTAAGTAAAAGAGTTTGGAACCCTATATGGACTTTAAGTTTAGATGAGTTGGATGATTTTCTTGAAAACAACAAAAATAATCTGAACTTATTACAATTTGATAGGTTTCAAAATCTTTTAACTGGTCTTGATGAATTTTTTGAAGAAGAACTAATTTTATCTCTTAACTATTTTAATCATATATAGGTATTTTCTTCAGCTTCATTAGAAAGTACAAACATAATTCATGCTATTGCTAGTTTCTATAGAAGTTCTATATTTTCAAATGTTGTAGTTAGTGGCTATGAAAATAATGAAGAAATAAATTAGTATGGCTTAGTATGTATCAAACAGTTGTTTAATTCAATTTTTTTTATTAAAATTTGCCTAACAATGGTAAATTATGATTATAAGAAAATGATATTTTGAAAGTAAATTAATAACATAAATATTATTTCAAGATACTTTTTATACTTAAATTTTATCAAACAAACCAAGAGCCACTAGAGTTTGCCTTAGTCTGTTGGTATAAGGAAGTTGGTAAATTATGGGGATGCCCTAAATTGAAGTTACTTAAACATTATAATTGTATACTGTTAGATAGCATTGATAAGACAGTGCATATAGTCTCAAGATTTAATAAAATAAATAAATATTTATTAAATAGTTTCATTTTCTAATTTATAAGTACATTAATATTTAAGTGTATATTATGTATATTATATTTCAATAGATAATGATAAGTCTATATAAGTATCAATTTAAATAAAATCAAAGATAATTTATTTTTTTTTATAATAATAAGTATCAATTTATATAATTTTGATCATAATCGAATTTTTGTAAATAACAATATATATACTGATTAAAATAAAATCGAAGAATTTAATTTTTTTGTAAATAACAATATATATCAATTTAAATAATTTTGATCATAATTGATTTTTTGTTAATATCGATACATATTCATCTATTAATATAATCGATTTTGATATATATTGATTTATAACTACCTTGCCAATATATATCATTATATTTCAATCGATATATATCAATTTTTTGATATATATTGATTAATAACTATTCAAAAATTTTCCTGATGTAGCTCTACCTAATAATAGCATATCTATACCAATTCATATACTTAATAATCTTATTGAAGATGCATCTTGCAATAACAAACTAATTTGGCTCTTATCTCAAGATATGAGTAAAGCATATGACTCAGTTAATCTTACTCTTCTTCAAAAATCTTTACAATGTCTTGCCCTCTCTTATCCTATAATAAATGCTATTACTAACATCTTTTATAATTAACAAAACCAAGTCATTACAAACCTTGGACTTACTTTATCATACTCTGTACATAATAGCATTGATCAGAGTGAAACTATCACTTCTCTCTTATAAAGAATCTACTATGACCTACTCATCTCATACATTTATAACAACTTCAAAGGCTATACTACACAAGTCTCTTGGCTAACTAATCTAAAACACCAAACATATAACAAGCTTAGCTCATACTGCTCAGTTCTTGCTTATATAAATGATATTCTTTAGATTGCATCTTCATAACAAGAACTATCACAAATCCTTTTTGCAGCTGAATCATTCTTTAACATGGCCAATATACAAATTAACACTTCTAAATCTGTACTTACAACTAATAACAAACAAATTAACTATACCTCTATTATATATAATGACCAGCTTCTCAATCTTTATTTACCAAATGAACTATTCAAATTTCTTGGATGCTGGTTTATACTCAATAACAAACAAGTTAAACAAACCAAACTCATCATTGCAGAATCATCACATCTTGTTAAAATTGCAAGTACTAAACAAATTACTGATACATATGCACATTATATTATCAATACCATTATTTTTTATTTTTATTTTTTTTTATTTTTTTATTTTTTTTTTACTCTTTGACTAGTCCTGCCGAGATCTTTCACATTCCTTCACATTTTTTCGAACTAATGTTCTCAATATACTCCCGGAACTGAACCTTGACCTCCCCCAGTCTGTACTTTTAAACTTTCCAAGGACAATCATCATACCGATCCCTGCTGTATCAGAAGGTTTCATCAGGCTCTATTCAGAACTGACTGTCGCCATAAGTTCATGTAGTATCTCTCATTGTCAGACTTTTAGCCTCACATTATGTCTCATGACTTCGGTTATTCCAAATCGGGTTCTAACTCATGTTCATCACTGAGTGGCTTCTCAATCACAGGTCACTTGCCTTTTCTAGAAATAAGTCCGTCTGATAACATCCCAGGTCCCTGGTGCTGCGGTGTTGCAGTTCCCTATTTTAGAAATGCATCTTTACAATTGCTGTCACTAGGATTTGAACTGACAACCTTGCAATTTGTAACCTCGGAGCATAACTGCTATGCTATCGACCCTAGAGGTCATCAATACCATTATTATTTCTACAATCGAATATTGACTACATAACATTGTTCTTAATCAATACACATGCAACAAAATGCTTACAAGTCACATAGGACTTGTCAAAAGTAAAGCAAACTTAGTTGCACAATCACCACTAGTACACTACTTTACCTCCAGTTATATAACATTTGTAATATATGGGATATTTAACTACAACATCATATTACAAACTCTACCAAAAGACTTAATTCTTCTGATCTATTAGGAACAAGTACTTACATTAGGCTCTAGCAACTTCAAAACAATTTGTAGTCATTTACTAGTATTCTGATACATGATAACCCTATCATCGATGGGTCTAACAAACATACTGTCAACTTTAAAATTATCCAACTTTTTAACTATTTTGGTATTACATTTTCATCTAACCTACTATATAATATTCCATACACTGTTTAAGAAGAATCTATTCTACTTGAATCATTACTTTCATTACATCCAAAATACTTAATTTTCAAAAAACAACTTAGATACCATTGTATTCTCTACTTAGATCAACTAACTACATTTGATAACTCATGCCTCTTAGACTGAAAACACATATCTATATGTATAAACAAAATTCCTAAAGGCAAACAACCATTCTGGTTTAATTATCTAGAAGACCAAACTACAAGTTATTCATATAATTATACTCTTTATCAACATTTACACTTACCTAATACTAACTATTATAGTTATTCAATTGGACACTTTTCTTTAAGGAAAAAATCATGGCTTATTACAGTACTTGATGATCAAATTATTACTAGCAAAGCCAGAAGACAGCCCTTCTCTTCAGGAACTGTTCTTATTACTCATTGGCAATATCAGATAGAACAACAATTTATTCGTCTATATCTACTTTCACTAATTCAATCACAAATATGTCCAGATTGCTCTCTTAACTCTTACACAATTGCTAACAAATACACAATCAACATTCCTATTAATCTCTCTTTCAGATTCATTAGTCAAGTCAATATATACAACAAAACCCTTAACTTCAATGCCAACCATCTTGATCTTATGTACTCTATTGCAATTCGACATCCTATTCAAATTTCTAATCCCCCTAATATCAACATTACAACATACTTAATCTCAATGATATTTGAACTTAGTACTTTAACAAACAACTTTTAACAAATTACTAACTACAATGCACAACTATCAGAATTTCATTTTTATACAGATGGCTCTGTCATCAACCTGGGCATCTCACAATACTTTATAGGCATTGAATAAGTCCAAATTTTAAACAACAATATAATGCATATCTTCCAAGTCCAAATAAGATATTGGTCTTGCTTATTTAAAGCTAAGCTTACTGCTATTCTAACAGCTCTTATTACTGCTCTCAGAAACTGTACTATACATATATATACTAATTTACAGTCTATAATCTCTAAATATCACAGTCTTTCAAACTCAACTCATACTTTATCTTATACACACACATCATACTTCTCATTATGGAATACATTTATCAATTTTGTCAAATCATACAATATTTATATTATTTTTCACAAAGTTATTGCTCATTAGAATGATCAGTACAACAACTTTGCAGACCAACTCGCATGCAGCCACTACAATCTGTCATATCTTACCTTTATGCCTTACAATATTTACAACCCTGTATACATTCTAAACCTTGAAAACTTCCCTTTAGAATTACCTACTCATCATAGTATCTATACAATATGTCATGCACATATTTACGCATTATGGATTACACAACACTGCTTTCAAAAATGAAACAAAATTCTTAACCAAGTTAATTGGCAAGCTACATGGCTATATATTAACAATAACCAAAAGATCTCAAACTTCTTACACAGCTTTTAGTCCTTCACTCTTAAATCTTTTAGAATTAAAATTCTACTAGATGATCTTTCTATTCCACATATTTTACATAAATGATATCACTTATACTCACCTATCTGTTACCAATATCATCAAATCAGTTCTCATCTTCACTGAACAACCTGTTTATCTAATCAATTGCTATACAGCCTTATAGACATTTTACTACAACATACCTTAAACACTAAAACACTCAACATTATTTCAAATACTGTAGCCAATTTACATAACCAAATCAAGCTGTTGAGTAGTATAACTATTCATAGCATACCAGATTTATCTTCAATCTTTTCAACCCTAACAGGTCTAATATCAAATGAACTTATTGACATTATTGAAAACCTGTCATCCAAAAAAATAGCTACAACACTTGTTATCAAGTTTTTACTTCATTTTAACTAACAAATTTATTATAAAATCTGGATTTCATATTGTATCTCAAGATCTACAACCCAAACTCCTGAAAATAATATACCTTCAAATGTTGCCTCACTTTTATCACATCCTTTCTCACTCAATTCTATTAGGTCAAAAATAAACTTTTAGTATATCCAATAGATTAAATATCAAACTAATCCTCTATATATAATTACTAACACTCAAATCTAGGTAAGCCTTGGCCACTCTGGTTGGTTTAGGTCACAGATAAATTAGTCTGAGCTTCTATTCTTTCTATAATATTTTAAAAACAGAATTGTACTTTATGTAAAATCTCAATTAAATATTCAATAAAGATAGAGGCATGGCCTCACCATTAATATTAAAAAAAAAAATAAAAATAAAAATAAAAATAAAAATTCTGTATTAATTATTTCTGCCTGTTTTAATCCTAGTTGTAAATCTTTTGAAACCCATATTTAATCAATTCTCATTTGTACATCTTGTCCTGCCCAAGTGTAATCTTTTAATTCTGAATTGCAAATTCTGTATATATCATCAAACTCCTGTCTTATTAGCCATTTATATAGTAGAAGTGATCTGTTACAATTGTTTTTACTACTACTTATCTTATCTAATTTGCTATCTATCATATAATTAAAATCGCTCATAACTATGAACTGTGAGTTGCATGCTTTCTTCACATATATATTTACTATTCTTTGTTACAACTTTCTTGTTTTTTCCTTATCATTTAAAGAAATATATACTACTACTATTATTATTTCTATCTGCTTAAAGTAGAACTTTGCTCTGATTAAGTATTCTTCAAATCTACAGATTTTTCCTATATGTTTCTCTTATTTTTGGCTTACTAATAACTCAACACCTGATCCTTTCTTCTTTGTACTTTTACTTTGCAACCAAACATCTTTATAATAATTATTCTCTAAATTGTATTTTAGTTCTTTATTATTTCTATTTGTTTTTACTAATTCCAGAATATTAACTTCTTCTTTTTTTGTCTACTTAACTATTATTCTTAGTTTAATCTTGTTACACTTTATTTTATTTATGTTGTAACATGCTATCTTAATACTTGTAATATCCTTTCTACTTTTGTTATGTCTGCTCACACTATGTGCAAACTTCTTACTAATGTTTTCTGCCTCTATATTTGACAAAATAGTCATTTTCTCTTAAAAAATGCCTATAACAACTTTCAGGAATGATTTAAAAGCAAGCCTTTAATTGTCTTTCTTCAATATTATCTAGTCTTCTTAATATTTTGCTAAGAATGTCTTGTAGCTTACTTTTCAACTCCTTTACATAAACTACTTTTATTTGCATATTATCATTATGTTTCTTATTGACTTTCTTATCTTTTTTCTGCTAGTTTTCTTTATTACTCTTTTTCTTAACTTTTTAAGTGTCTTCTATATTGTGGACTTCTGTTTACAAAATATTCTTTTACATTTTTGTTTTTTTCTCTTTTGGTTTCACTGTTCTTAATGCTTTTTTATTATACTACTTTAATCTTGTTTTGTAATAATATAGCTTCTTATTGGTAGCTATTATTAAGTCTTCTTTTGTCTCAAAGTAAACTGATGCAGTTTTCTATTGGTTTTGGTTTCTGTTTACTGAAATATAGACTGCTTTTATCTTTACTACTTTTAGTTGTCTTAATAATAGCACCTCTATTATTGTTATTGGAACATTTTTAATTATTGCCTTATATGATACTTTACTTTCTAATATTTCTCTTGCAAAAATACCTAAAATAGCTCTACAAGTTTTGCCTTTCTTAAAATGCACTGACCATGTCTAATCAAGTATCGATTTTTTATTCTCATTTCTAAACTCAATAGCAAATATTGCTGCTTTACTACTACCACAACTTTTTTACTGAATAAACCTATTTCTATCATAAAACTAAAAACATTTTCTTACATGTACTAGTCTTACTTCTACTAAAATATCCCATATTGTATAGTCATTGTATTCTAACTTGCTATTTTCATGCATTTTTATTGTTTTATTTGTATGACTTTATTCTTTTATTTGTTCTTTCTGCACTTGTTTAATGTTTATAGTTACTTCAGGTTTTCTTTCTTCTTTGTGTTCTACTTCTTCTTTGTCTGTCTTATATTTCTTGCTTATCTTTATATTACTAGATATGTTCTTCTGCTGATTATTTTCTTCTGTTTTAATTTCTTTTTCTTCTTTATTTTCCTTTACTAAACTCTTCTTTGCTTGCTTTTCTAGCATACTGTAATTTATGCATCCACATTCTTGCTTTAGCAATATTTCTTTATTTATTTTGTCTTTGTTTAATTGCTTTACACTATTCTTCTTTAGTTTTTACTGTCTCTTACTTGTATATACTCATAGTAATTATATACTTTAATTAAGTTTCTAAATACACAAACTAAGACTGCTTCAGTGCTAACTAGTCTGGCCAATTCCTTATCTTTTCTTAAAACTCTTGATTTGTGACTATCTAATAATTCTTTTTATACTTTGTCAAATTTATTAAACATGTTATGATACTTTTCTAATTTCTTGTACCAGTCGATTTCTGTAGATACTAGTTAAACTTTTTGTGTTATACTTCTTTGCATTATTTTTATAACTTTATTGTATATATTCAATACATGTTTTACTATTTATATCTATATTTATTTGTTTATCTGCAAGATTGTGCATTTGTTTATTTGTTTTGTTGTGTTTACTGTTTAGTCTAACTTGATTTACACATCATGTATGTGATCTGCAATACAGGGTTTTTGTGTCTTTCTTTTTTTTATCAAAAATTTTTGACAAAGAACAAAATTTCTTCTAAAAGTCAAAGGTAACTACTATATTGCTGTCAACTTGGTCTACTATTTTAACAAACTATATCTAATTTTTTACAAGCTTTAATTTTGTTTAGTTGACAACTATACTTTTACTTGCTGGTTTTTGTGATTTCTATGAATTTCTTTTTGTTCTAATTTTGGTTATGAGAATTAGCAGAAAGAGTTATAATTTCAAATATATATATATATATATATATTTTGATATTAAGGTGACCTCTTTGGTCTTTTGACTTTTATTAATTACTTATTGATATTGTGGTTAAATAAACTATTACAAGAGAGTATACAATTGGCTACATGTATAACTTTTCTATATTACCTATTTAAGGTATTCACCTGAAGGTTTTCTACTAATTGCTATATCTAACACTTCTGTTTAGGTGTTCTAATTTAAACCCTCTGAACCTGTAACTTGTGTTAACTCACTAGGTCATCCCAAATGCCCAGATCATTATCTTAACCTTAGGACTAATTTATTCTTGAAGTAAACTCTCCAGAACCTTCTGTACTCATTTTTATAGCTAACTTAAGGATTGCTATAACAAAACTAACACTTACAGTCAGAGCTTAACCATTAAACTGCTATGCCTTTGTAAAGTTCACTTAGACCTCAGCATTTACTTTATAGCATAAATTCAGTACTTTAGTATACCTCTGCTTTTTCTTCTGCCTTTTTACCAAACTCCCAATTCAGATAGCCTATATAGAACTACAACTAGTCTATTAGTATATTAGATTAACCTAATATTCTTTTCCTTTAGTTCATTCTAGTGGCTTGGTTGGTAGTATTTCTAAGACTCTCAACTCAGAGGTTTTTGCCCATCTGGCTATTACAACTAGGTACTAGACCTTGGTATTCATTTTGCCAGGCTAGCCTTTACAGTAGAGCTATTGAAGATCCAGTTACTTCTCTATTCGAGTCTTTCTAAATAGACTTCTTGTTATCCAATTTCAATAGATTTATACAGTTACGAGAACTTATCTAGTATTTGCACCATCTAATTTGTCAGTTTGCATTTCTCTGTATAACTTCAACATTGCACAGATGCCCCATAACCTGCCAATTATGCTGATATGACTGCCATTACAGGTATCCTAATCTAATTATTAGTAACAGTTACTGTAATACAAATATTATATAGGTGATTATCTAAATTTTCACTATTGATGGAATTTGAACATCCAACCTACTACTTGGAAGGTTGACAACCTGACCACTTTACTAGGTTACTACACCTCTTCAAATATATATTTATACTTTATATAATTATATATTTATATAAAAATTTATATATGCATATATATATATTATATATATATAGGGTATAGTGACCTAGTGAAGTGGTCAGATTGTTAACCCCCAAGTGGCAGATCTAAAGTTCAAATCCCATAGATGATGAATTTTGAAAAATAGGTCTTGTTATGGTAATTGTCTCTGTCGATTTGTTGAATTGGTATACTGTAACCTTTGTTGCACTATCTCGAATAGGAGCTCAGGACATCTATACTAAGTGTAATATTACATCTACATAGAGGAATATTAATAACCAGTGTTGTATAAGACTTTGGTGCAAACCCACGATAAGACTACCAGGTGCAAAAAGCAAAGGAACTGAAGAGTTGAAAACTACTTGGAAATCCTGAGTAAAAAGATAGCACAAAACTTTTGATAGTGTTGTCAAACTGATAAAAGCCTATGAAACACCTTCAAAAGAATAGGTAGATAAACCAGATGGCAAGATGTATAAAGGAGCACATGACTAACCAGACTGCCAGAATCACCAGAGGAAAAAGATACTAAGGTATACTATACTGGGCCATCTGGATTAGAAGTCTAGGAAGTCCTATTAGTTTTGAGTAATGGTTAGTAGAAGATGATGATGAGGATGTTAGAAAGATAGGTACCAAGGTTTTGGGTGAACCTTACAAGAGTAAAAGCAGTTTAATGATTAGCCCTGACTGCAAGTGATAGTTTAAGCCAAAACGTAACTGGGTGAGCTGTAAGTATGGGATACAGAATGTACTGATAAGTTTAGTACAAAGTTAAATATAACTTAGTGACCATGGTATATCTTCACTAGTTTACTAGAGTCATTGGTAGAGTGTGGTGGATATGGGATCAGAGTGTTTAAATAGAGGTCCTACAGGTGGGTCTTAGGTATAGCAACTAGTATAGAACCTTCGAGCAGACTACTTAAATTAGACAATAACTAAAGTTGTATGAGTGGCTAGTTGTATACTCTTTCTATAATCGCCTCTGCACTGTTACGTTAACAGATGCTGGCCAACTGATACTACTAATAAAATCCAGGATCACATGTACTCACCTTAATATTTAAAAAAAAAAAATATATATATATATATAATATTTAATGGAAAAAATAAAATAGAGACCTGTCTTCATGGCGACTTTACATATAGCAGCCAATCATATTTAGGGTTAGGAAATTTTCATTTGTGTTTTTGTATTATAAAAGTTAGAAATTTTGTAGAAAATTTTTATTGGGTAATAATAAGCAACATATTAGGTA
>CAJVQA010012358.1:0-10163 GCA_910591915.1 Cetraspora pellucida
CCCTAACCTAAATGAACTTTAAAGAATTTTCCGTCATCACGTGATGGTAGAATTTTGACGGCGATACTGGGGAAGATCTTAACTACTAGGTATTTGTTATTAATAATTTTTTATTTATTATTAATAAATAATTTTGTATTAATAATAATATCCTAAAATTTAACAGTAAATAGTTTATTCAAATATTTAGTTAATTTGTATTATCAAATTTGATACAATAATGATACATTAATAAGAAAAAAATTTGATTTGTACTAAATATTTTCTATTGACATAGCATCCGTAAAATTACAATTACAGTATAGTCACATGACAACAGTTGACTAGCTTGTTATGTCAATATCTATTTGTTATACACCATTTGATCGTACTACATGTCTTTTTCATCATTAACACAAAAATATGAAATCTGAAATTTATTTTGATTAAGGGTTCTTGATCTAAAATTCCATATAGGATGTTGCTAGGCGTAATATTGATAATTCCATTATTTTCACAATAGTCTTCAGCAAACTGACTCGCAAATATTAGACTTTTAAATTTTTCACTATTTTTTCTCGCTTGAAATTTCAAAGGAATCGAAAAAAAATTTTTATTAGCAAAAAAATGTTTTAATTTCACCTTATTCAAATTGACATCAATTTTGCCATAACATTTTTGAGAACAAGCGGGTTCACAGTCAATTATGCTATATAATAAACAATAATTCATATTGATATAGTTAAAATACGGTAATATAAAATATAATCATGTATTATTCGAAATTTTTACCAACCAGACATTTAACATCAATCTTTGTAAAAATAGGTCATCGATCAATAGATTCATATCGCTATTATTATCAATATCGTAAATAAATAAACATCCCATTCTTTTTTGTGGTACAAAATATACGCCAGTTACGAGTGTTGTTTCGTGAGAACTGTAAGAATTTTTTGGCACTTCTAGGCTGCATGTTCCAAATATGTATTTATTTCGTGCATATTGATGCGGAAGTTCTACAATAAATTTATTATCATATTTCATAATTGGAAATTTTCCGCTTTTAAATTTCAAATGATTTTGAGAACTTTGAAAATCAAAATACACATCAAAATTTGCTGGGTATCCAATTACAATCCAGCCTAATTGAATTGAATAAGATTCCCGATCATTTGGAGCTTTTTTGCTTGCAATGCGATGAATGACAATAATAGGATTATCGTCATCGTAATCTATACGCGATGAAAATATATATTTATCTTTTTCGTTCATTATCGAGGTGAATATTTGACAATCCTTAATATTAGGAATGTCTCTTAATTGCTCACTGAGATCATATATATATGGTGTTTTTTGATCCTTGTCTAAACTAAATGAAAGTTCTTTCACGTTTGCTATTTTTGTTTTAAATAAAGCTCGATTAATCAAATGGGATAACCACAATATTAAATTTTCACCTATTTACCTTTTAATATTCTTTTCCCCAATATTTCTAAAAGTTTTTCTTGTAAATCTTTTCCCAATAAATTAAATAATGGATAAACATCATGATGTTCAATTAATTGCCATGTTTTAAAATCTTCGAGTGATTCAGCCCAATTATTTTGATCAGAATTCGTTCCTCTTCCACCAACAAGGTATGATTCACTTGCAAATTCATCTTCAGTATTATTTGGAAAGCTTAATTCATTAACAGTTAGTTTGATGAATGGTATCTCAATCTTTCCTTTAAATCCGGCAACCTTTGGTTTAGCCTCTACAGGAGTAAATATTAAACAATCTTCATTCATGTTTAAAGAGCTATTGTATCAATTATACTTACTTAAATTTTTTGTCATAATAGCACCACCAAAAGAGAAACGACTTGCATAAAAATTGCCATACTTTTTTGATAATTCACGAAACTGTACGGTCTTATCATTCATGTTATTATTGCTTAATATATTTGTAATATCCTGTATAAAATTCTCAGTTAAATGAATGTCTGGCTTTGAAATTGAGAGTACGGCTTTTTTTATAATTATAGATGAGTATTCAGATGAATCATGATGTGTTTTCATCTCAGAATGATTATTTAACAACCTAAATTTTCTATTGTCCACTAATTTAATTTTAAATGGTTTATTCGGGGCCTTTTTAATGGTACCTTTCTCAACAATAAACCCATATTCGCACATATCGATCAAATCCGACCAATCAATTTCAGAAGTTTGTCGAATCTGGTCATCGACATTTTGCAAATCTCGTTCTGTAAATTCTTCTTGCTGAATATTGTTTTCAAAAAAGCTATTTACACTTTGAGCATGGTCATTGCTTGAAATATCTATATCAGTATCCAAAGTTTTACTCTTCTTCGGAATTGTTATTGTCGAAATTTTCTTCGAAAGATCAGTCTTATTGCTGCTTTCAGCGGAAGAATCCAAGTCTGTTGAAGCATTGCCACTATTAATGGGATTTGTAATAAACTCTACTGTAGTTTCCGTTGATAATTTATCAAGTTCAGCTAAAACCTGGTCTAAAGATGGACGCTCGTCCGGGTTTGCTGACCAACATTTTTCGAAAAGATTAGCATAACTTGAGGGTGTATTATCAATGATTTTTTCTCTTTCACCATTTGCAATTTTCATAGTAATAGCTATATCGTTGAAATCCTCAAAAGGTGGGATCCACTTGTGAGCTCCCAGAGTAATACACCTAGACTATAAATATCGGATTTTTTATTGGGTTTGACCTTTTCATTATAATTAATGAAACATTGTGGCTCTACGTATGCTCGTAGGCCCTTTACACTTGTGTTTGAAGTACCAGTAGTAGCATCTAATCGTTTTGATATTCCAAAATCAGTGATTAAAGCTTTATTATTATTTATTAAGATATTCATAGAATGCTATATACAAAGTTTAAGAATATTGTCAATTTAAATTTAGGGCAAATTAGAGCATTTAAAAGAAATAGGTCTTACAAGATCTCGGTGAACTATGCCATTATTGTGTAGATGGATTAATCCAAGTGTAATTTCTTTTGCAATTTGGATAAGGTCGATCAATAAGATCTTATAAAAACCATCTTTTTGCTTTCCATGCAAGTGTTTTCGGAGACTACCACCATTAGCATATTGTAAAACCAAAATGAAATTATCCGTCGAAAGGTCTGAAATTTGGTCCAAAATGCAGTATAAAGTTAAGCTTATTGCGATGTCATATTGGGATGTTTGTTATAAAAATGTTTCAAATACGTTAGGTTTGGGACTTATAGTAACCCAAACCATACTTAGGACTTGTCAAAACTTTGATAATGTTCCAATGCAAATTAAATAAAATGTAATTACTGGATATTTAGCAGCGTCAAATTTTCATTGTACATATAGTAGTGGTCATGGAAACATTACCCGCTTTAACTTTTAAATTGCAGAGCTATGATTTTAAAAATTTCAAAATAGATATTATCTCTTAAACTGTTTTCCAGGCAAATTTGCCTGGAAATTTCATGATTGATCTGTGATTAAGCTATCAAATTATATTGAATTGTAGTCTATATCGTAGTAGATACGTAGTTAAATTGACAGTTTAAGGGATAATATTTGTATATTTTGTACATAAATTTTTATAGATTTTTAATTACTAGATCAAATTTTAGATGAGCCTAATTCTTGAGTAATTTTTTTAAAAAAAACAAGAGATAAATAAATTAAGTATCTTTATTTCTGTATAATCAAATTTAATTATTTTTTTAAAAAAATTAGTTTTCATCTAAAATTTGATATAGTAATTAAAATTTTATAAAAATTTATATTATCTTTAAAATTTTTAAAAGCATAGCTCTGCAATTTAAAAGTTAAAGGAGGTAATTTCACATAACCACCCCTATAATAGTTTTCCTAACAAATATCCCAATATGTATACATAGTAAGCTGCCAAATACTATACAAATTAACTCGTATATTTTGGTATCATTCAGCGTGAAGTGATTATTTGAATTATACCAAAATTACATAGACCAAAATCGCCGGATTTTAATTTTCTCCACAAGCTTTTGTAAAAAGAGGGCAACTTATATAGTATACCGGTAACATATGGCCAATTTTGGACTCTTACCTCTTGAGAATCCATGAAATTTGATGATATTTTGGTGATGTTCGATCTTATAAAGGCACTTAACCTATATGTTATTGTAGGATAATGAGATTTCAGTTTCTAATATGGAGTAACAAATTAAGAATATTACCTCGCGTTTAAATTGTCCTAACTCTTTATCCTCAAGTTTCAAATTTTTATTGAAACTTTTTAATGCATAAATCTGTTCATTAAAAGTTGCCGAAAAAACGACAGCATAACCACCCTCGCCAATACGTTTGACATCTTTAAATTGCGAGTAGTCAAAGCTTTTTATACTCTTTGATTTTAAATATTCTTCCAATTGTTCAGAAACTTCTGGTGCTAATTTCACAAATATTAAAACGTCAATATATATTGTTATATGATTTGTATGTGTGAATACTCACATGCTTTCATTGACATAATTATATTTAAATCTTTTTTAATTCGATTTGCTATATAGATGCGTTCAAAATTTTATGACTTTAAAGAGATATGAATGCTAGAGTGAAAACCTGTAAGTAAAATTCAAGATGTATTATTTTGATATTTTTATAGAATATGCAACTTCCTTATCTTAGTTATGTACGTACTGATGGGGTGATCGATGTACTGTACGAACGGTGCTAAAAATCTAAACGCCACAATCTCCTTATAGAGACAAAGGATCATCAAAGTATAAACAAGTACGTACACATACGTACGTAGCATATTGAAATCCCAAATTATTACAGCATCAATGAAGTGAGTACATAAATACCTTATTGAAATCAAGAATTTAATTTCGATGTGCCAAATAAAAGTTACAATCATTTTGTGTAACGTATAACCAAGTAAAATAGTATTTAGATTATATCTACTGCTCAGTACGTATAATAATATTTAGGACTTATTTATACTTTGCCTTTATAAAGAATAATTGTGATTTTGCACCGGAGCAAGAATCTAAAAACCACAATTACTCCTTATAAAGGCAAAGTATAAATAAGTCCTAAATATTATTATTATTATACGTACTGAGCAGTAGATATAATTTAAATATTATGCTACTTGGTTATACGTTACATAAAGTGATTGTAGTTTAAACTTTTCACCCGGTGTTACAGTGATTAATATATTGATGCTAATAATTTAGGAAATATTTGATTTTAATTATGCTACATATGAGTGACGAAAAAGGAAAACCTGTAAATCATTTCACTTATTATGTGAAATGATTTACAGGTTTTCCCTGTCTCTATAAGGAGATTATGGTTTTTAGATTTCTTGCTTGCGCCATAAGTACTATACGTACGTGCAGGAAATCTAAAAACCTCAATCACTTTATATAAATTAAGTTCAACTGACTCCTTTGATATAAGCTAAATTTGTCATTATTAGTAACTGGTGACCCTAAATTTTAGCAGTGCATGCATAGACTAGTTACTATTTAGTACATATTATTCTTGGCGTATTATTTTTATACAATAAGATTGGGAAATTCACTTTATTGAGATTGATAAAAGATTTATTTCGATGTGCTACCGGTTCATGAATTATATTTATATAGAGAAATTGAAGTTTTTAAATTTCGGAATATTTAAGTCTAGTCCTATAAATCAATCTATCTATACTAGTATTTTGACATTGAAACGATTTGTTTGTCCTCTTTCCGTATTTATTATTTTGTTTAAATTGGAAATTTCTATAACGTATTTATTTTGCTTAAATTGGAAGTTTCTATAACGTATTTATTTTGTTTAAACTGGAAGTTACTATAACATATTTATTATTTTGTTTTTAAATTGGAAATTTCTATAACGTATTTATTATTTTGTTTAAATTGGAAATTTCTATAACGATATCGATATTGGTAACAGCTAACATTCTAATATGGGAATTTCATTTGCATATTCTTTTCATAAATCTTTTACTAAAAAATTTGGCAGTTACAAAATCATTAATAACTCATTATTTTATTATTGCGCTTTACAAAAGATGCGACATATGCAGATTATGTAATGTAAATTGATGATTGATGTGACCTATGCAGATTATGTAATGTAAAATTGATGATTTTTCGTTTCTAAGAGAATTATATCATATTAATATCATTGATTGAATACATAATTGATAGTACAGCAGATACAGTGCCTGATAGTGTTAGGAATGGCTGGCTCAGCTTAGTTGGCTTAAAAAGCCGGCTAAGCCAGCTCAAAATGGCTTAATTTGTTTTATATAATTAATATTTTAATTCTGATTTAAAGTTTTTAAACTAGTTTGAGCTTGATATGTTACTATTATTATTTATAAAATAGTATATAAAATTTTAATATAATATATTATAATATTTTTTATTAATTGATGATCTGTTAATTATCTGAAAAATAATTTTAGCATAATGCAAATTTTCTATATTTTATATTATAAACAGAAATGCAATGTGTACTTATTTAAAACTTTTTCCTATAAAGTTAATAGTTCAAATTAATTAATTAAAAATTATAAAGCTTGTCAAGATGCATCTAATAATAGTTAGATCAATTTAGATGATCTAACTATTATTAGATGCATCTTAATAAGCTCTATAACTTTAATTAATTGACTTGAACTATTAACTTAGTATAAAAAAAGTTTTAAATAAGTACACATTGCATTTCTGTTTATAATAAATATGAATTAATTCATTATATAACAAATTTGAATTTGTCAAATAATAAACTAATTAATGTTTTACTAATTTATATTTTATTATAAACAGAAATGCAATATATGTTTATTTAAATTTTTTTTATACTAAGTTAACAGTCTAAGTTAATTAATTAAAAGTTATAAAACTTATAAAAATACATCTAATGATAATTAAATAATTTAAATTAATCTAATAGATATTAAGATATTATTAATAAATAATTGGTTAATTATGTAAATTTTTATATAAATAATAATTTGTTTATATAAAATTTTATTAGTTTAAGTATTTATTGCCAATAGTAATACTACTACCTTTTATTTTTTTTATCAAATTTAGAATTGAGCACAATTTAGATCAAGATTAGAAATTAAATACAAAAATTCAAATTTTAGTTGAAGTTAGGTTTTGAAGATTTTAAACATTTTAACTTAATACTTCTAATAAGTCTTAGTATTAGCTAGTAGGTTTTTTCAAAATATTATATTTCTAATAATATTATTATTGGTAGTAAATAGTAATATTCAAATTTTATATAATTAACTAATCATTTTTTAATAATATTTTATAATTTAACTATTATTAAATGTATCTTAATAAGCTTTACAACTTTTAATTAATCAACTTAAACTATTAACTTAGTATAAAAAAGTTTTAAATAGGTGCATGTTACATTTTTTTCTATAATAAAAAATATAAATTAGTTTATTATAACAAATTCAAATTTGTTATATAATAAACAAACTTATAATTATTTATATAATTGATTATATGATTGATTATATAATTAATTATATAATTGACATTAATGTTTTTAGAATTAATTATAAACTAATTCATGATTGTTTTTAAAATTTATCATAAACTAATTTATAATTAATTTTTTTTTTGATATTAAAATGACTTTTTTGGTTTTTTAACTTTTATTAATAACATTTTTGATAATGTGATTTTATAAACTACTACAAAAGAGTGGACAATTGGCTATATATATAACTTTTTTATATTATCTATTTAAGAAATCTGTCTAAAGAGTTTTTATCAATTACTATACCTAATATTCCTATTTGGATATTCTATTTTAAACTCTCTAAACTTATAATTTGTGTTAACTTACTAGATTATACTCAGATGTCCAGATTATTGTCTCAAATCTAGAACTATTTTATCTTTGAAGTAAACTTCTAGAGTCTTCTGTACTTATTTTTATAGCTGAACTAAGTATTGCTATAGCAAAATCAATACTTGCAATTAAAGTTATATCATTTAATTGCTATACTCTTATAGAATTTATACAGATTACAGTATTTATTTTATAATATAAGCCAATACTTTATTATACTCCTGTTTTTTGTTCAGCCTTTTGTTCAGACTTCCTATTCAGATAAACTATGTAGAACTATAACCAGTTTATTATTATATTAGATTAGCCTGATATTTTTTTTTTAGATTTATTTTAGCAACCTGATTAGTGATACCTCTGAACTTTTAATCAAGTGGTTTTTACCTATTTGTATACTATAACTAGTACTATAATCTTGATATCCATTTTTTGAGCCTAGTTTTTACAATAGTGCTGTCAAATATCTAGTTATTTCTTTACTTGGATCTTTCTAAAAAGACTTCTTGTTACTTAATTTTAACAAATTTATATAGTCAAAAGAACTTATCTAGTGTTTGAACTGCCTAATTTTTTAATTTGCATTTCTTTGTTTAACTAGTTATAAAGATGTCCTATAATCTGCCAGTCATGCTAGTATAACTGTTATTACAAATATCTTAATCTAATCATTAGTAACAGTTGTCATAATATGAATATTATATAAATGTTTATTTAAATTTTTACTATTAATTAGATTTGAACACCCAACCTATCACTTGGAGAGTTGATAATCTGACCACTTTACTAGGTTATTATACTTCTTAATTCATAATTAATATTATTATTATTACAAGTTACTATATAGTAAAATATTTTAAATCTATTAAATATAAAATTTACAGATGTTCTTATATCTTTATCTTTTATTATATAAAATTAATATAAATAGTATAGTTGTATACTCTTTCTATAATTGCCGCTGTAGCTATTGTACACAATAGCTATATGCCAATAATTACCAATAAACTCCTAGATTACAAGTACTCACCTTAATATTAAAATAAAATAATATAAATAGTATTTGATTTTTAAAAGTTTCTAATATAAAGTAGTTATATAATACAGTAATACTAGAAACTAAGAACAAAAATAAATATAATAATTTTATATTATTTTATTATATCAAATATTAGATTAAATATCAAATTAAATGTGTAATTTATTTAAGTTGTAAACTTTTTTTTTAAATATTAAGGTAGGGCCATGTCTCTATTTTTATTAAAATTCAGTTTAACTTTTTATAAAAAATATACAAAATATATTTATATTTGAATTTTATATCTACTATATATTAAGATTAGAGATTTAGACAAGTTATCTATAATATAAACCTATCAAAATGGCCAAGACTTATTTAGATTTCAGAATTTGTTATTATAATAAGAGAATTCATTTAATATTTAATATATTTAAAATACCAAATTTCAATTTTTGGATAAGCAATTGAATAAAGTATTTATAAATTTAATAAATTTTAAGAAGTGTATAATTTTGAAGAGAGTTAAGCTTGTTTGCTAAATTGGAGCCTAAAAGTACAATAAGATATTTAGATTTGAGAATAGATTTGTTGATTATAATAAAGCAGAAATTTAATAGAAAGTATAATAGCAGTTTTAGTAAATAGAGCAAAATTATTAAATTTTTTTTATTTTTAAGGCAAACTTGTTTATGTGTCTTTTTATTATTAATAATGTATAATTATATATTTATATACAATGTATATTAACAAAAATAAAACTAGTTATATATACAACTTTAGTTATTATCTAATTAAGGGTTCTACCTATATGTTATCTACTAGATGTCATATCTGAGACTCATCTGTAAGTCTTTTATTTAAATTTTCTGATTTTTAATACTTATTGCATTTATCTAAAATACAACATATTACTATTATTAATACAAAACAGATTAGGCCTATTTAATTACTATTTATATCTAAGTACTATCTCATTAGATGTTACTAAGTATCCATAATCCTTCAAATTTATTTTTGATGCAAACTTACTAAATATAATATCAAGATTATCTTTTAGATTTATTCAATTTTAGTAGATTCTATATTTGCTAGAACTGGTTTGGTGCCAGAAGTATTTGAATTTTGATAATTTCATTCCTTTCTATAGTTTTCTTTTATGTTCACTATATCAACTGCTAGTGTGCCTTCTCTTTATTTCTGATATTGTAATAAAATTTACTAAAAACTATCAAGCTGTAGCAAATTTTAAAGTGATGAAGGTCGAGTGGAAGATCT
>CAJVQA010012359.1:0-10162 GCA_910591915.1 Cetraspora pellucida
TAGTAGAGATAATTTCATGTGGCACTAAGCCAGATAAGGTTGAAAAGACTAATGGTAGGTCTACTGTGTTGTGTGTAATTATACAATATAGTTGTTTAATTTGGCAATGTAGTTTGGTTATTATTTCAGAAGTAGTGTCAAGTATATTTGTATTTAGAGTATGTTATAAGGAGATGTCTTGCTAGAAAAATATAAAGAAAGTCTACAAGCAATTTTTATAAGAAAAGCATACTAGACAATTTATAGTATAACAAAGTTTTTTTAATAAGATAGATAAAACATATACAATATCTAACAAAAAAGACAGAATTGTCACAATGCTTACAGAGCAAGACCCAAATAAGGTAGCTCTTCTACAATTAATAAGAGAAATACTGAAAAAGGCTGAAAAAAAACAACTATAAAGAAAATTAAATATAACTATAAAAATTAAAATATAATAATAATAATAACAGGGTTGTGGGTCTCATAGCTTAGCAGTTAAGCTTCCATATTCTTCATAGTCAAGGTTAATAGTTCAAGTCTGGCAAGAAACAAAATTAAAAGATTTTAGCTTCTGTAACCTAATAAGAAGCCTGTAATTAAATATGAAGCTTTGTAGTTAAGTCTAAGTACAATACAATAATGAAACTAGAAATTTTTGGAAGGAGATCCAATTATGAAGTGCAGGTATTATATGTAACAAACAGTTGTTACAGAAGATTATAGTTATAAAAAGATTGCACATATAAGTTCTCTAGACTAGGGCAGTACCAACATCTTATACTTTTTAATATAGGCAATACCAATACCCTGTATCCAACTTGTGAAGTACTTGCTTAGAAGGATAATTAATAAATTATGCAAATAAGTCTTAATTAGGATTCAAAAAGAAGATTTGATTAGAAAAGTATTCTGAAAGTAACCAAGACTAGAATGGTAAAAGAAGTAGTGAACATAAGAACAAGCTATGATAAAGGATTGGTCTAACCAAAAAATTAGAAGAACCTCTGACATAGCCAAATAATCTAATTATAGAAGAAGAAAATCTTAAAGATTGGTATATAACTTTCTTGTGCAATATAAAAGTACCAAATCAGGTTCCTAGTCAAATCTATATGAAAGTCTATAATAAACAAGACTAGGACCAACTAACCAATATAAAATAAGATCTGCAAGTTAGTATGGCATCACTAGAGTTAGTATAACTCCCTAGAGCATAATTAGAATTGTTTTGCAAGTATTATCAAATAAGCTAAAAGCTTGCAATATATAATAGTATAGTATTACTGAAATCAGAAAAACTTTCTAGACATAACCAGAATTGTCTTGTTTGTAAACACAATAAGTCTCAATTTTACTATAGAAAAGAGCATCATATTGGAGGTTAAATGCAACATCAAGTTACTGTATAATATTAAGACCTAGGGCATTTGCAGGAACAGTGACAACAGACCTGGCTTAAGATACAGATTGGTCAAAAAGACCAATAGTAGCAGCAGATCTGGCTTGAGATACAGGTTTATTGCAGATCCTGAACTATTATTAAAATACCTTAGGGGAATCAATAATGAATATACCAAAGATGAAAAGATTATAAGAATCAAACATACCTGAGTAGGATGAATTTGAAAGTGATATAGTAACAAAAAGATAAGAAATATAGAAAACAAGGTAATACTAGATATAATTAGATTAAGAGGCAGAAGAAATAAGACCAGATAAAACATATAAGTAGGACATATGGGTATAATTTACAGAAGACAGTACTTTTGGCATTTGGAATACTATATTAAGTTCAGTAAATATTCTTGTCTGTGTAGTAGTTTAATGGTACATTCTGACTTTAAGTGGTTGTTAAGATAACTGCATGCAGGCATGTAGCGAACATGCACTTAGGTGCTATAAGGTTAACTAGGTAAAGTCAGTAGTATAAAATTAGATAATATATAGTACTAGTAATAATTGATCCTAAAAATGTAACTATAAATTTATACTATATCAAATTAAAGCTAATAAACCAACTGGCATTGTTACCAAAATTCAAAATAATAATAATAATAATAATAATAAAAACAGAAAGAAAGCAAACACAATATAATTAAAACAAAGAACAGTAATTAATAACAAAAGTAAACAAAGAAAAGAATATAGAGCAAAAATAAGAAAAAAAGAGAAATGCAAAAAAAGAACTTAAAAGTATAAAAGAGCAACAAGAAAAAACTAATATATCATATAAAGAAAAATAAATAGAGATAAGTACAAAAAACTATAATAAAATATTATTTAAACCTTTTACTCAAAAGCAATAAATCAAGAAACAAAGAAAAATGATTGAACAAAAAAATAAAAAATGAATAGCAAGCAATTAAAACAAAACACATTGAAAGAAGAAAAACAAAAACAAAAAAGAAAAAAACAAAAGACAAAAAAAGAAATTAACATAGTAGAAATAGCATTAGAACAGAGTATATAAGCACTAAGCAGAAAAAGTTATGATCAAAACAACAGTTTTATTACCAATATACTAGTATACAATGTTTCTAAAAAAATGAAAAATAAGTATATAAAGTTTATTAGCTGGTTTCTAAAAAGCAATACTTATATAAAAGATATTAAAAAAGTATTCAAAAAAGAAAAATTTTAGATAGAAGTAGTCTTTAACTGTAAATATAACAGAGATAAAACTATATAAAAAATTAGTAAGAAGAAAAATAATTGGTACATGATAATATCAGAAGATAAAAAAAAAGAAAGAAAACAAAAAAAAAAACAAAGAGACTATAAAAAAGAACAACAAAATAAAGAAAGATATATGCCAAACTTTAAAAAAGATAAGTTTAAAAAAAATGCTAACAAAGAAAACTAAACAATAACAAATATGAAAAAGATAAAAGATTTAACAATATAACTTACTTAACAATTTAGGACTTACTAGCTAATATAAACAAAAAAGAAATAAAGTACATTTGCAAAAGCATCAAGAATATGCAGATAGTATATATTAAAAGATTTAAGTACAAGGCTTTAGCAGTAATTTAAATATAAAGTATTAATAAAAAAGACATTTTATAATCATTACTAGCAGACAATAACAAGCTGGTAAGAGTAACAAGAAAAAAAAAACTATAAAGCAAGAGAAGAAAAAAAAAACACATAACTAAACTAACAGAATTATCTAAAAATGCTTTAGAAAATTTTACTATTATGATGCTTAAGAAGTAAAGAAATAAAGTCTGTGTATATTCTACCAAATTGAAATAAAAATCAAAAGAGAACAGTACTAATAATGTTTGCAACTAAGGAAGACATAATGGCAGCCCAATCAAAACCAATTATATATAATAATTTTCAAGTATACTAAATAAATGAAAAGAAAAAAAATCAAGAAAAAAAGAAAGCTTCAAAAAAGAAAGAAAAAGAAGTTGGAATAGATTTAGTCAAATATCAAATATAAAAGAAGATAGAAACAAAGAAAGAAACCAATAAAATAAAACATATATAAAAAAAAAAGGAAATAGAAAAGATCAAAACATAAAAGACCAAATAATAGAAAAAAGAAGCAATAGCTAAAGACAAGATACTGAAAATCAAAGAAAATATAGAAGTATAGTCAAAAAGAAAAAAGAAAATTATAAGAGAAGAAATAATAAAAACAAGACTCAACAGCAAAAAAAAAATACTTATATATAAGATATATTAAATCAAATTTTAGAAAAATTAAAAAATTAGAAGAAGTAAAAGACTCAACAAAAAAAATATAGCTAAATGCTTCTAAAGGCATCCTAGTTGAATTTATGAATATAGATGAAAAAATTAGAGAGTTTTTACAAAATAAGAAGAGTTTTTGAAAATAAAAAAGAAAAAATACATCCTTATTTGAAAGAAAAGAGCAAAAAAGAAAAAAAAAATATATATATATATATAAAGTTAGAACAAAAACAATTAAAAAAGAGATAAAAAGAAGAAAAAAAATTAAATTAGCATGTCATAATCTTTAGCAAAAGTATAGATGTGAAATATTTCAAAAAATTTTGTATAGTGCAAAAATTTTGAAATATTGCAAAAGAAATTTTAAAAATTTTCAAAATACAAAATATTTTAAAATATTTGTAAAATAAATTTTAAAATTATTGCATTATAAAAAAACTTTTAAAATATTCATGAAATTTTTGTACAATGCAAAATATTTTGAAATATAGCAAAAAATTATTTAAATTTGTAGATGGCAAAATATTGTGAAATAAATTTAGAAATTATTTGAAGGTTTCAAAATATTTTAAAAAATTTCAAAAATTTCAAAATAAATAAATTAAAAATCAATAATAGAATTAATATTTAATCATAATATAGTAAAATTAATTTTGGATTTTAAAAAAACTCTTTTTTGTTTATTACTGATTTGAACAGGATTTTTATTGTTGACAAAATAACAACTAACAAAGAAAACAAAGACCCTTTATTTTTTATTAGAACTAGGGCAAAGGCTCCTGTTTCTAAGAAATATAGACTTATACTACTTAACCTTTAAAAACATAAAAGAGTTTTACTTAAAACAAACTTTCTTTTAAATAAGCAAAGTATGGAATACAAAACAAGTTTTCTTTCAAACAACAACACAAACTGGAATGAAAAAGTAGAGCAAGAGCTAAATAGAAATACTATCTTGGCAATAGAATAAAAAAGTAATACTACAAAGAAAAACAATAGCAAAAGCCCAAAAGCTAAAACAACCAAAAAAGATAATGTTGCAAGTAACAAACTGACAACAACAAAGATATGTATACATGATACATCATATAATGATAAACAAAAAAGTCACATAGTAGATGCAGAAACACGTATTGAAGCACAACCTGATGTATATAGCAAAGCACATGCCAACCTATATGTTAAAACATATGCTAATACAGACACACCTCTAGGGGGCAAAAAGCAATGGTCCAGTCTTTTTACAAAATTAAAAAGGAGGCAGTTTACATACTCTGTCTTATCTCTTAGAAATTCTATTAAGTCAAAAAATAATAATGCTTTGGTCTTTGATATCAGAAGTTTAAATCACTCTTTTAATAAAATTACAATTTCTTTATATAAACACATAGGACAAGATGTAGTCACTACAAAACAGCACTTCGCCAAAAGTAACAGAACATACTTAGAACTAGCATTTGCTAATAATAAACAACTTAAATACTATGCCAGCAAGAATATAGTAATCTTTAATCAAACCTATTATGGATTCATTCCTACAGATAATAGAAAATCATTTCTTTCTGTTAAGATCAGAAATGTACTACTTAATAACAAAAAATGAGTTTCTAAAGCAATTTTGGAGACCTTTGAAAACTTTGAAAAAATTACAGCTATCAAATCACTTCTTATTGAAGGAACTTCTTATGCAACTAACTAATGGATTATAATCTTTGATACAACTGATGATTCAGAACTCAAAGTAAGAATCCCATACTATATCTTTTTATAAAAAAACAAAGTCACAATTAAATGAAAATTAGCTCCTAAGATCTGCTTCTTTTGTGACAAGAAAGAACATTTAAAAAAGACTGCAAGCAATTCAAAGAGGCAGTTGAACTCAGACAACAATACAAGAAATATCAAAAGAATAAAATTAAATAGATAATAGAACCTTTATACAATGTTTTAGAATCTTCCAATATACAAAACAAATTGCTAAATAAGGCAACTTTCTAAAAAGAAAATCCAGTTACTCAAGAATGTGAAGTCATTGCAGTTACTATTTCACAATTCAATAAAGAATCTCTTGCTTGAGCTAGCAACCAATCTGATTTAGAAATGAATAACAATGAACTTTCAAACTAACAAGAAGTTTTGTTAGACATGAATAAAGAGAACTTAGTTACTTCTAATCAGCAATAACAAGCTAAAAGTTAATTGGCAACATACCAAACTACCTCTTCTCTTAACCTTGAGGAAAAAGAACTAAAATTTACTTTAGTTACCAATAAGCAAAAAAAAGTCAAAAAAACTTCTTACAAAAAACAAAAAGAAGACAAATCCTACTTGAAAACCAGAATTCTGAATAGAAATAAGACCTTCAAAAATACACAAATTCTCTCTTTATCTAAACAATAACTAACTTAAAATTAACAACAGCAACCCTAAATGTCAAGGGGCTCAATGACAAATGAAAACAAAGAACACTTTAACATTATTAAAATCATACAAATTGGAAATTATTCTTTTACAAGAAACAAACCTTAACAACAAAGACACTAGAGAATTTTTGCAACAACAATAGCCTTTCAACTCAATTTGGTCAAGTAAAGCAGCAATTTTAGCAAGAAATAAAAATATTTTATTTAGAGACAACAAAATTGAACAAAATAGAATAGTTATTACAACAACTTCATTATACAAAAACTATATCTTCAAAATCACAAACATATATGCACTATCAAATCAAGCTAATAGAATTCTTTTTTTCAATCACTAGGCTCTAACAATAAATCTAGAAGTAATAAATATAATTGGAGGAGACTTCAATACAAATATTTATCCAGATAGTGATCAAATTAGTGCTTTTCTAGCCCAAAAAGACATTTCAAGAACTTTGCTTTTAGAAAATCTTAAGAACTTTATAGACACCTCTTTAGTCTCAGAAAATATACCTTTTTTTACCTTCTTTTAATAGACTTAAGGAAATAGAACTATAGCCTATCACCTTGATTATATCTTTATTGTTGAGGACCACTCACACTTGGCTATAAAGCTAAACACCTTATATGGCAATTTAGATTATAAGTTAGTAAAATGTATTTTTAACTTTTAACAAACCTCAAGTAAATCAACAATTTGGAAATTTGATAAAAGAACCCTTATAAACACTTTGCTTAAGAAAGATCTAAGAGAAGAGCTACAAGAAGCAATAAACAGCAATAACTAAAACTTTACTAAAATCCAACTACAATCAATTATTAGAGCTTACAAAATGGCCAAGGCAACTAAAAACAATACTATAAAGCTCAACAGAAAAATCACAGATTTTAATAAGAGACTAACAAACAATTAATCTAATAACAGTTTACAAGCACAAGCAGATAATTTAACTTATCAACTGCAAAAAGAACTTATTGATATGACAAAAAAATAACAAATATGCTCAAAAGCAAAATGGATTGTGCAAGAAGAAAAATCAACTAAGTATTTCTTTGCCAAATACAAAATGAGGAAAACATATGCAGCACTGTTTAAAATAAAAATTCCTAATGCATTGGTACAAAATGAAAATAACATTTTAAAATATATTAAAGACAAATATGCTGAAATTTATAACCAAAAAGAAGTGGATTTGGAAGACATTAATAAAATTACAAAGAACATCAAGCAGGTTATGAATTAATAAAACATTTTACTCACTAAAATCTTTTTAAAAAAAGAAATTACAAAAGTAATCAAAAGACTTCTAAACAACAAATCTCCAGAAACTGATAGTCTTACTAATGAATTTTACAAACATTTTGAAGAGGCTATTACTCCTATTCTACAAAAGATCTTTAATGATATACTATCTATTGGCAACATGCCTATCTCATAGAAAAAAAGTCTAATTATCTTAATATTCAAAAAATTTTTAGAGTTAAATAATATTAATAACTGAAGACCAATTTCTCTAGTAAACAGTGATATCAAAATTTTCATGAAAATCTTGGCTAATAGGCTTAATGAAATATGTAAAGACCTGGTTCCAGACCACCAACATAGTTTTATTAAAAGCAGGTCCATAACAAATATTATAGTGCTAGATATTCCAACAGTTATAAAAAATTAGCAAAACAATACTAAACAAAACTGACTGCTTTTAGTAGATCAGCAGAAGGCATTTGACTATATTAATTATAACTATCTCTCAGAAGTACTAAAGAAAATGAACTTTAACCTCAAATTCATATAGCTAATTAGAACCTTATTCACTAACCAAGAGGCACACATCATAGTCACAGGCAATATATCTGCTTCTTTCAAAGTAGAAAAAGGATTGTGACAAGGTAATACTCTTTTTTTTCTTTTATACATTTTGGCCTTCAATCTACTATTGCAAAAACTAAACAAAGAACTTACAGAAATCCAGTTAGGAGATACAGCTTTTAAAGCTTCAGCTTATGCAGATAATCTTATACTGGAAATTGGTTCTAGAACAGATTGAAACATTATTAAAAGAAACTTTGCTCTATACAAAAGAGCCTTAAATGCAAAAATCAACTAAGACAAATCTAAACTAATTTTACTTACAAATGCAGCCCAAAGTCTCAAACTAGTAGATGAAGAAAACCTTAAAACAATATTAGAACAAGAAGCTATTACCATTCTGAACTATAAAGTTTATCCCAATAGTCTTCTAAAAAAAAACCTTTGGTCATTTACAATTAATAAACTCAAAAGTTCTTTTAAAAAACTGACAAGCAGAAATCTTTCATTTAAAGGCAAAATTCTTTTAGCAAACTTTTTGATTTTGTCTCAAATCTGATATATAGTATATCTACTCCTCCCAAGCAAAAAGCATACTGCAGAAATAAATAGCATAATATTTCTATAGATTAAAAACAGATCCAAAATGCTTTTAAGATTTGTGGTATTTCAACAAGCACACAATGCTATAGGACTGCAAGCTCCAATAATAGGAGAAATGCTCAAGATATGACTACTTTTTATATAGCTAAAGCTACTCTTAGAAAACTACTTCTGAGCTAGACTAAAAAAAAAAAAAATAAGTGACATATTAGAGCTTAAAAGAAACATATTAGCATATACTGTCTTAAATATTGAGGTGATTAGAACTAAAACTTGACCCAAAGAATAGAAACCTTATTTACTTGCTTGGAAAAAAACTTAGAGCAAAATAAATACTAATGGCAATTGGTCATAGAGCAAAGAAGATCTATATCTAGAAGACTTTAAAGCAAATGAGTTCTCAGTCAAGAAAATTTTAAATTTTTGGAAAATTTCATACTTACCTAACAATACTACCCAGTCTTAAACACTTTTAACAAACAACAACTGACTCTCTGTTATACTAATAAATAACAAAAAAATAGACACATTCTGGAGAATATTTTACAAAGCATTACTTCTAGGATATTATTTAAAATATACAGACTCTTCAATTGATAAAAGTTGTCCTTAGTGTCTAGACGAGCAACTAACAATAAATCACTTTGCTATTCATTGTAAGGCTAGCAAAAAGGTCTAAAATAAAGTATATACTTTTTTACAAACTGGCATACAAGAAACATCTTCTTCTTCAATTAAAGAAATATTTGATATTAGCAACATTAAAGGTCAACATCATCCACAAGCAATTTTTTAGCTACATATTAACATAATATATAAAATTTGATGTTGTTACATATCAGCAAGATAGGAAAACAATATATATACATCTACAATAATTTCTTCTATAGTAGCTAAGTGTTTAGCTAATGAAATTAGAGTACTGTTCAAAAATATTAGTAATAATCCAAAAAAAATTAAGCTTTTTAAATGCTTAAAAAAACTGTAAATATTTTTATATATTAGCAATAATTAATAATAAAAGATGTCATCTGCATTTTTAAGCAGTTAGCTTAAAACAAAAAAAAAAATTTTAATTTTAAATAAAATTTTGACTAATAGCAGAAAGTTTATTCATTTTAATATTTCAAATGATTTAAAACATTTTAAAATATATATATATATATATATATTTGCTTTTATTAAGGCTATAGTTATTAGCAACTATTGCCTTTATTGTATTTTAATTATAGTTATATAATTTGTACAAGGTGAGTATACAACTAGCCATTCATACAACTTTTGGTTGTTTAATTTAAGTAGTCCACCTATACAACAAGTTCTACACTAGCTGCCATATCTGCAATCTACTAGGATATTACATATTTTAAATACTCTGATCCTTATACTATATTGACAGATAACATACAAGTTTTTATACATTTATTTAGATGCTATTTAACCTAACTTTGACTTTCTTTTCTATATATCCATCAAGCCATCACATATTTCAGAATATGTTTATTTTGAAATATATTGTAATAGAATTTATTTTTTTTTCTTATATTAGTATATATTTATTAGCTTTATATTATATTTTATAATTTTCCTAATATTTTTACATAGTTTATAGATTATTTTATTAGTTTTAATCGCC
>CAJVQA010012360.1:0-10162 GCA_910591915.1 Cetraspora pellucida
TGCAACCATTAGCTGAATGTACTATCAATAAAATCCTAGGTCGCAAGTACTCACCTTAATATTTAAAAAAAAAAAAATTTAATGATAATTTTGAAAATAAGATAAATTCATGTATTACAAGTCTTGAATCAGAATCATATTTTTTAATAATATGTTTCAAGCAGTTTTTATTGCAGTACACAAAAAATTTAATAATTACTTTTTTCATCACCTATTTCACTTTCTTTTTGTTGCAATACAAATTTTTGACTCTTATTTTATTAAATAAAAATTTATAATTATAATATTCAGAATTATTTAATATAAATTTCTAAATTAGATAATCTTTCAAATGCTTTATTATATAAATGATGTCTTTACTGTAATATAGATTTGACATTATTTGAGTTTAGTAATTTAGATAAATTTTTGGGAAAAATGACATTCTCTCTTCTTTTAAGCAATATTACTTGGCTTTATAATTGGTTTCTATTTCTTCTTGTAAGGTTAAAAAAAAGTTTTTCTGTTTACAACAATCTTTTAGATAATAGAATTTAAGCAAAAATTCATTAAAAATGTTAAATATGTTGTATTTCAATCAATGCAAATAATAAATTTTAATAGAAAAGGTTTTTTATTGCGTTTTTAAATATTAAAATTTTTTAATCAATTTGATATCCAAATTTTTGTGTCCCTGTTGCGGGTGGCCCCATATGTGATAGTTCAGTAATTACGTCTCTCAGTCGTCACATCACGTGGGTACATAGCTTTAGCCATCCCCCTTAATTTAAAATTTAGAATAGATGATAAACTCTTATCGTTATGAAATATGATTCGTTTACATCACAAAAAAAAACTTGCTACAATAATGTTCTATTTCAACCCTATATTATGATTTTAATAAGTCCAAATTATTTTAGTTCATTTTATCTCTTTTAAATCTCGATTATTTTTTAAAGTAAATACATTCAAATGATTAATTTATACGAAATACGTATGTACATAATATACACCACAATGGTAATTATATTTTAATAAATAATTAGTGAGATGATGCATAGACCAAAGCCTTATTTATAGGTTATATTCTCGACATAAGTTACTAGCATAATTCCGACAAAGTCGTAACAGTTACGGAAAAGTATAACTGTCAACATGGAATTATGATTGCACTTTTATTGTCGTGATAATAACGTCCGAGTTTGTTGCAAAAGACGTAACGTTTTTATATATTTAGTAGCATCATTATCTAATAAAATTATTTATCTTCAGTATTTTGATAAAATAACATAAAAACATAATATTACAGTGTATCGATATAAATACCATCAACAATCTTTTGCTTTTCTTTGTCTTCTTTGTCTGTTTCGATTGGCGGTGGAAATAATAGTTTGGCACTCATTATAATCTCACCAACATGTTTATCACCACTGACTAGATCACATAATTAAAAATAATAAAAGTTAATGTGATTTAAAATTAGAGATAATAATTAAAGAATTCATTCTCGACAGATAATTACACATTGAATCGGCAGTAGACTTCTCACTTTCATTCAAAAGAGATTCGTCATTATTCGAAAAATACGGTTTCAATAGTTCTTGTATTTCATTCTCTGCTCTCTACCACATGAAAAAAAAGTAAATTTACTATAAGTGCTCAAGTTACAAGTGAATATAAATGAATTTCAATTAGTTATTTACAATCATTAATTCCATTTGGTCTGGTGTTAAACATTCGCCGGATCCATTATAATATAATAGTTCTAATAAAACTTCAGCAGCCATCTATAGAAAAAAAAGATAAAGATATATGTTTAAAAAAAACTGGATTAAACCATCTTTACAGCTACAAAATAAGTAGCTTTCAATTGAAGTTACCTATTTTGTAGTTGACAAGTTTCGGGATTTCATTTCGTGATTATGACGTAGATGTAGTAAATTATGATAAAAATATAAACCTGAATAGTTATTAGTCGACAACGATGATAATATTGACACATTAATGTCAGAATCAATTTAATTAACTCTTCTCGATAATTTCTTGTATATTGTGATCCATTATCATTTACATCATCGCTGGATATTGTTATTGTGGGTATTGAGAATGATCCATATTGTGGACAATCTTCTTCATCAATAAATAGTCCACGCACAGATTTGTAGCTTGGAACATTATATTGTGTTTCATCATTTCTATCGATGAATAACGGTTTCACTTGAGAAGTTGATGTTGAATTTGACATTATTGATTCTGTATCAAATGATTGCCTTTCGCATAATGAAGCATCATCGGGAAAATATTCGTCTGAATCACTTATTAAAGTGTCCTACAGCGGCAGTAGCAACAACGAAATGTATAATATATTCATTTAGGAATGGATGTTTCATCGAATATTAATATACAAAAAACCTATTTACCAGCAGACGACGTGATTTTAACAACTTTTGGGGGTACACATCGGTTGCTATTAAAACATCAGGCGCTATTGCATGATTTCTACATGACATATAAAGCAAACAAAGAGCAGGAAGAGTATTCAAGTCGGGATGTTCTACAGACAAATCTGGAACCAGGAATCCCATAATAGCTTCTCGATATAGATTCCTTTAATAAAAAAGAATAAGTTACATACATAAAAAATCAAATTATCAAAATAAGAAAGTTACCTCCGAAATGAGGGATTCGATCGTTCAAATCTCGTTGGAGGAGAGCATGAATAATCCATCATAGCTGGAGAATTTGAAAACAGCATTGCTACCATATCCGTAACTAATGGAGGATGACGGAATATATGTAAAACATGACATAGAAGAGCAAGGGCAACAACAGAATTGATCCGTATTTTCTATTTTTTTAAAGTTCGATAGCTTTATTAATTATTTGTAGTCCTAATGTAATCATTAATTAAATAAACATACCTGCTGAGATGGTAACAACTTCTTGTCAACCAAACTGTCAGCATATATAGGTTGTAACAATAAATCCATTAAACGTGTTGTCAAAACGGTGTTCATCTTTTCAGTATTTAAATTAATAATATCATTTATATAATAAAAATTATCACAATGTTCAGCAATATAGTAATTAAATTTCGAATACTGCTTGTGATATCTGAAATAAGGAATTATAAGTTAGTAAATCGAATAAGTAGTCAACAATTTAGCAACAACAAATGGATTAAATCTATTATAGGTGACATCAGCAAAATTACAATAGCCATGTGACCATGCGATTTTAACATGATTTTGGCCAAAATTACTAGAGGGAAAAGTCTCCAGTGCAAAACGTTCATTTTTGATACTCTTGCACCTACTTTTTTGATACATATAAATATATCCTAAATTTCTATACTTTTTACTAATTTTTACTATAATAACGTGCGATCTTATTGGTTAGTTTTATAAAAGTAGGCGTAGAAGTATCAAAAATGTATGATTTTGTACCTACCAAACTTTAGGGAAGAAACATTTGTACGTGACAGATTTTCCAGAGACTTCCTGTAATTTTGGCAAAATCACATGATCATGTGGCTAGTGTAGCTCCGAAATGCGCTTCTAGAAACTTCATCGGTGTCACTTATATTTGATTAATTCCAACAAATGAATAACATACGTTGGGGAAGTAACTATATCGTTCAAAATTGACGCGTGATTGGCAATGAAATAAACCAGATTTGAAAAATATGGAGCGGCATTTCTATCCAAGATGAAATCCTGCATCTGTTCGTCATTAACTGTTAATTAAACAAAATTTTAGGGTGAAATTTAGAAATTAAAAACTATGAGTGAAGTCTGACAATAGAATACCCGCAAATATATTCAATGTGACCGTTCGGACAGCAACTCGAACCATGCTCTCGTCCGAATTGAAAAATTTAGTGGCTTCTGAATACCTACAATAAAAGAGAAGTTAAATATCTTATAGTGCCATCCACGTAAAGAAAGTAAGGTATGCTTACAAAGGAAAGTCATCTAAATGCTGTTATTACATGAAATTTAAAACAAGTTAACTCTCGTATAATTTATAAGCCAAAGACGTTTATCAAAAACCATGGAAAAATACCTCGTTGAAAAAGAAATATAGAGTGTTTGTATCAAGTTTGAACGAAAGGGTCCGAAGAAGATAAATAAAATAGGCCAGGATTTCATCATTTGAAAAATCGAATTTATGACATATAATTCGATTTATATAATTATTCGATAATAAAAAATCTGAATATATATAATTAGATTTTCAAGGTTTGAATCCAGAGTTAAAAAAAAAAAAGAACGTAGCGTTGATATAAAATTTTATGAACTTACACAATGATGTCAAATCATGTATATTTTCAAATAATATGTTCATGGTTTGCAGCAATTGCTTCGTGACTTGTGGGCTTTTGGTATTTTCCAGAATTTTCAAAAATACATAATGGATGCAATGTTCAAAAAAATACCTATATATATTTGTGAAAATTAACAAATTACGATAAGAAATTGTCCTATAAACTATTCACATAAGTAATTTGTGGTATAAAATTTGAAATATATACTCGAGAATTGCGGGTTTGTGTTGATCACCTATAGTTAGTTATAGATATATTTTATTAACTACCAAGAATAAAACCAAAATTATAGTCAGACAATCTTAAAAATAATAATTCATTCATACCCCAAATCAGAATTTGAGTAATTTCTTTCATCGATTCAATCATTTCTTCGTCATTGCCACGTTTGGAGCCATCTAAAAGCGAAGCGCTTAAGCGCCTGAATGACGAGACCAAAATAATTAACTATTTAATAAAAAATGATAAAGAGAACCATCATAATGATTCATTTTTGCAGTTGTTCCCATGAATGTAAATACAATTAACCACACACACCACAGATAAGTGGTGAAATTTCTGAAAAGGTATCTTTAATAACCACTAGTTACAAGTAGGATAACCTGAAGATCCAAATCATAGGTTCCACTTTTCCTAGTGAATGAATGAGCTATTCCACATAAAAAAAATCTTGATATGAACACTTACTTTAAATTTTCGATTGAATATTTTTCAATTTTCGTCTCTTTTGACCACCAAAACCAACCCATTGCTTGGCTTTGTCTATGTACTTTTGAATATTCTGGAGTTTGTGATGCAACAAAAAAATTAGCATCGATATAAGAAGCAAACTCTTTTGATTGGATCCATGTCATAAACTTGACCATTTTTTTTTATTAAATTGGAGTCAATAATTTTGACAATGGAGGTATAAATCGCAAATGTTTGAGTTCAACGAAGGTTGTAAAGTATATAAAATGACAAGGGAAATAAAGTCTCTAACCTAAAGTCACCTGTATAACAATAATAGTATAAATACCTGTATACTAATATGCACGAGCAGTTAGAGGCAGTGCTTTCTGTTTGGCAGCAGAATTTTATAAACTTAAAAAGCCCCTTTATATATATTATCGTTAATAATTCGGCATGTCAAATTTGTAATCCCATGACATCTCTTTGTGGCAATGATTACCTACGTATTGGCTAACCTTTTTTTTTTGTAATTTAAATGAACCCATAACAACCATAACAATGAGATTGATCGTATGTGCTCTTAATATTTTAATGCATGTATTATGCACGATTCTTTGAGATACGTAACCAACCCACGTTATTAATACATACTTTTGAAACAGAAGTATTAATTGAAACTGTTAATTATAAAATCTCAAGAGTCTCTTGAAAAAAAAAGAATTGGAATAAATTGCACGTTAGGCGTAACTTCGTATTACACTTTGACAATAATCCCTAGAATTCCTGCGCTACGATAAAAAGATTACACCAAAGTTGTATCATTTGAATAAAACACCAAATGAGGAAACAAATTTGATATTTTTATAGTTTATGGAGGATCATACGAGCTGCATATAGAGAGTTTAATTCAACATGATCGATCGAATCACGTATTAATAATTGATCATCCTCTAACTCTGAACATGTTTAAAAAAATAATTTATTAGGAATCCCTTATGATCAGGTGGCTTCCGCGAAAAGAATGTCGATAGCTTTAGTCTATAAAAGGATATCCATTGAACAAAGAGAAAATTCCATAGCTATAAGTGCCTACAGCGAGACTATAAAACTACCATAAGCATGAATAATGGAACATTGAATGTATTGTGTTAACATCTGACGCGTCGATAAGGTGTGTAATTACAAACAGATTGCGGATCTCAATCCGATCGGCATATTTCCTTCCGTTTTTCTGCCTGTGTGGTTAGAGCTGTTAGCCACGTCATTTTTTTTTTTTACAAAGTTGATTAATAAAGTATTTTTTAGTAAAATTGTAATAAGTTGTGTTTACAATACATATTAATAATTATTATATGCTATAATGTATATATATGTTGTAAGTGGATTCGGAATTTTACATACGTAGAACAGGGTTGATTTTATCATATAAATCCACTTAAATTCCGTTTCCATTACAATAAATACATGCATATTTTGCACATACATATTTAGATCCGGTCCTATGCTTGAACTACGTATAATACTAAGTGCATATTCTCTATGTTCTGCATATGCATAAGATATTTTGATATCACTTTATACATATTAAAAAATCTCCCTAAATGCATAGTACGTAATTCTAATCCAATCAAAATCAAGATTAAAATTTTTTGTAATTATACATATAAAATAAATAATTTTTGCTAAATATGTATATATTTAAATTCTAATAATTTATAGTTTAAACAAACATATGTAATAATTAGAAAATTTGTATATTATGAATTACAGATTTTAGTAATCAATTTACAAAATAGAAGCAAAATAATTTAAGATAATATTAACTACAATTAAGAGTTAAATATTATTAAAAATTAACAAATATTATTAATACAGTAATAATAAAGCTAATTCTTTTGATAATTTTTTTTAATAATTATTTAAATCAAGTTAGCATCAAAATTAGATAAAAATTCTAATACCAAAGTAAATATTAAACTTGTTATCAATAAAATTCAGGTATATAAAATATTAAAAACCAAACAAAACTTGAGTAATTTATATTTTAGATTAAGCTTTTTTTTTAACAAACTTTTTAATATTCGACATTTAAACTAAAAAAAATATTTTAAAATAAGTAGAGTTTTAATATATTTTTAATTAAGGACTTAATTAGGCGTCACAACCCTGCGATGTGCTTATGCATCATATATTAATGATTGACCAATCAAATTTCAATATTAGATGTAATGTAACACGATCAGAAAGATGTTCATTTTGAGGTGCAAGTGAATCATTCCAATAATATTATGGTTTAAGCCGTAACTAGCTAAAGCTTATGTCATAACTAGTTATGTCAATCATTAGAACGATTTATTTGCATCTTTACTTATATCTTAAAATTTCATATGAAACTATTTTTACACTTTAACAAAAAAAATTCTTTAAAAATTTTTATTATAAATCTTTTTCTGTTCATTGCATCTAATTCTACCTAACCCTAACTCTAACTAAACAAAAAAACTAATTTATTTTATAATTTGTAAATATATACAATGTATAAGTGCATTACAATATGTAATATAAATATTTATTTTTTAATTAAAAATATTAGAAAAAAAGAATTAAAAAAATTAATAATTAAATTTAAGTAGGTAAGTAAATAACTTGAATTAAATTGTAAAAATTAGATAAAACAAATAGGTTAACTTACAGGTTATTTATAAGTTATTTTATAAATAATTCATTAATCTAAATCTTATTATTATTAAAAAAAATTAAATCAGAATTAATTTACTAAATTTAAACTTTTTTTGGTATTAAGATGACCTCTTAGGTCTTTTGACTTTATTAACATATTTTTGAAAATGTAGTTTTGTGAAAAGCTAATATAAGAAGAATATACAATTGATTATTTATATAACTTTTTATATTATCTATTTAAGGAGTTTGCCTAATATTTTTATTAATTGTTATATCTAACATTACTGCTTGAGTGTTCTATTTTAAATCTTCTAAATCTGTTCTGTATTAACTTCATTAGGTCAAGTTTGGATTCTTGTCTCAACCTTAAGACATTTTTTAAATCTTCTAAAGTTTGTTATATACTTATTTTATAGTTGATCTAGATATTGCTATAGTTAAACCAATACTTGTGATTAGAGTTAACCATTAAACTACCGTGTTTTTGCAGAATTCATCCAAATCCTAATATTTATTTCATAGCATATTTCTAATACTTTAGTGTACTTTTATTTCTTTTATCAAACTTTCAATTTAGATATATTAGATAGAATTATAATTAATTCATTAGTATATTAAATTAGTCTAATATTTTTTTTCTAATTTAATCTAAATATTTGTTTGATGATACCTTTTATTTAAAGGTTTTTGTCTATTCAATTACTTTAATATTAGTATCTATTTTCTAGATTTAATCTTTATAGTAGTACTATTAAAGATCTGTATTATTTTTTTGCTTAAATTTTCTCAAATAAACTTATTGTTTCTCTATTTCTCTGAATTTATATAGCTACAAGAACTTATTTTGAATTTGTATTACTTAATACTAGTTTTGTATTCCTTTATATAATCAGTTATACAAAAATCTTATAACTTGTCAGTTATGCTAATATGATTATAATTACAAATATAATTCAATCATTAAAAATAGTTTTTATAAAATAGATAAAAATTTAAATTTTATCATCAGTAGGTTTTAAACTTACAAATTATCACTTGGAGAGTTAACAACTTATTTACTTACTAACTTATTACATTTTATTTAAATTTTTTAATAACTTATTTATATTTTATAAAATATTAGTTTACTAAAGTTATAATATTAAAATTTTATTTTATTAATAAGACAAAAATTAATAAGTTATATTAAAACTTTTTTTTGTAAATTTTTTAATCAAAATTCTTAAAAAATAAAATATAAGAATATATAAAAATATAATAGTAAATAATATTTAAAGTCAAAATATAATAATTTAATATAGTAAGAAAACAAATAAAAGAAAATATAAACAAAAAATATAAAATAATTAAATTGATTAAAAAAAATAATAGTTATTCTTTTGAACAAACTGTATAAAAATATAGTACTTAACAAATTAATTAAAAAAAAAATAAGACTAATAACAAAGTCAAAATTAGTTAAAAAAAACATAATAAAAGATTATAAAAAGCAATTTAGAGAAAGAAATATCAAATTAGAAAAAATATTAAAAAGTTAAAAAGAAATCTATAAATTACAAAATCATATTAAAAAAGAATACTATAGCAAAATTGAAAAAAAATTAAAAAAAAAATAGAATAAAATAATTAAAGAACTCAAAACAAGAACAGCTTCTGAAATATTAGAAATAAACTACATTTTAATTAAACAAATAAAAAAGAAAATATAAGAAATGTTTAGAACTTATATAGATCTAAGTTTAAAAACAAAAGAAATATCTATAAAGTGAAAAATATTATAATCAATATTAAAAGATAGAATAGAAAATAGTTTAAACAATATTTGATCAATTACACTAATTAAAAGATTTAAAAAATTGTAATAAAGTTAATAATAAGAAGGCTTAGTAAAATATTTGTTAAAAAAGAGATATTTAAAAAATCAAATTATGCAAAACTTCTAAAAAACTTAACAAAACAACCTATATATATTCTAAACATAATAATAAAAAAGATAAAAAAAAAGAAAAAATTGTAAATACTTTTATAAAATATAAAAAAAATATTTGATTTAGTCTTATTTAAAAGTCTTAAACTAGTCTTGCAAAGTACCAAAATATCAAAAAAACAATCAAGTATATTTTAAATCTTATTTATAAAAATAACTTAAAATAATTACAGCTTATAGTCTAACAAAAAAATAATAACAAAAAATAAAATAAATCAAAATAAAGTAATATTATCATTAATATAACATCTTTTTTATAATATATTATTAAAAAGAATACAAAAAAATAAAAAGTTAAACTATATAGTAGAACAAAAAACTAAAGAAAAAATACATTATAACAATATTACAAGTTAATTATCAAATAACAATTATATATACAAATAACAAAACATGAATCAACTCTTTCCCGTAGATCCTAATTTACTAAGAAAAATAAAAAAATCGGAAATATACAATAAAAAACCAGTAAAGAAAACTAAATAAACATACAGCAAAGCTCATATTGAGCATAA
>CAJVQA010012361.1:0-10161 GCA_910591915.1 Cetraspora pellucida
CAATATCCTTTTCCTCCGGTTTGTTCTGGTGGCCTGGTTGGTAATACCTCTGAGACTCCCAACCTGAAGGTTCTTGCCCGTCCGGCTACTAGGACTGAGTACTAGATCTAGGTATCCGTTTTGCTAGGCTAGCCTTTACAGTAGAGCCATCGAAGATTCAGCTACCTCTCTACTTAGATCTTCTCAAATGGACTTCTTGTTACCCAATTTCAACAGATTTACATAGCCACAAGGACTTATCTAGTGTTTGCATTGCCTGATATGTCAGTTTGCATTTCTCTGTGTAACTCCAACATTGCACAGATGCCTCATGACCTGCCAGTCATGCTGGTGTGACTGCCATTACAGATATCCTAACCCAACCGTTAGTAACAGTTGCTGTTATATGAATATTATATAGGTGATTATCCAAATTTTTCACTATCGATGGGATTTGAACACCCAACCTACCACTTGGGAGGTTGACAACCTGACCACTTCACTAGGTCATCACACCCCTAGTCAATTATATTTTAAGAAAACTAAGTATAAAAAGAATTATAATAATCAAGTATATAATGAATAATTTACTAATACTAGAAAAACTAAACAAAAAAAACCAGAAATATATATAACAACAAAGTGTCAAGTCTGTTAAAATAGTAAAAAAAAACCTAAACATATATATCAAGCTATAATAAACAAAGAAACTAATAAAAATAAATATCAAAAATATTAATAACAACAGTATAAAATAAGTTTAAAAAAGTAAAAAAAACAAAATTTTATTACAAGTATTATATAAAACATTATTTAAAAAACAGAAAAAAGTTGATAACTTAGTAAAGTAAATAAGTTGTCAATCTTCTAAGTGATAGTTTGTAAGTTTAAAACTTTTTGCCAATAAAAATTTAAATAATTATCTATATAATATTCATATTATAACAATTGTTTTTAATAATTGAGTTAAGATATCTGTAATTATAGTCATACTAGTATAACTAACAGGTTATAAGGCAATTATATAACTAGTTATACAGTTAACTCACATTAATGTCAACATCATTAATATCAACCTAAGCTACAAATTAAATTTTTATAAATTTTTATATATTAAAATTCTCTCATATATGAGATCTTTGCTACTAAAATGATTCTATGAGTCATTGTTACACAAGAAATTTATTAGAAAAAACATAGTAAATCTATTTTTAGAAAAAAAATCTTAGCAAAGATCCCAGATATCAACTTTAATATAATCTCTCATTAATATTACTATCAATATAATTTAAAACCAATTCAAATGGGTTGATATAAATAAGGATAAACTGTATAAAGAAATAAAAACTAGCACCAGATAGTACAAATCCAAGATAAGTTTTTGTGACTATATAAATTCATAGAAATTAAAGAAGAAAAAGCCTATTTGAGAAGACCTGAATAAAGAGATAATACAGATCTTTAATAGTACTACTATAATAACTAAACCTAGAAAATGAATACCAATATAAAATATCTAAATAAGCAAAAACCTCTAGGTAAGAGTATTACTAATTAGGCTACTAAAATTCTAATCAAAAGAACTAAAAGAAAAAAATATTAGGCTAACCTAATATATTAATAGACTGGTTGTAGTTCTGCTAAACTATTTGAATTATAAGTTTAAAAAAAAGACAAAGATATACTAAAAGTACTAAAAATATGTTGTAAAGTAAATGCTAGGATTTGTGTAAACTCTGCAAAAGCAAGTTCTGTTAATAATTTATAAAGTAGATAAGTTAGTTAACAAAAAGGTTCTCTAAGCCTTACAGTTAAATAACATGCTTTAAAATTAGATAATAGTTTGATGAATATACAAAAAGAAAGGCTTAATATTAAGTTAAATAATACTTAGTTGTATAAGAACTAAGGTGACTAATTGCTTGAATGCAATATAGAAACCAAAGTGTTTAATTAGATAGTCTTCTAGTAAATTATAAATATAGCAGCTAGTATAAAATCTTCAGATTCTAGATAAGCCTTGGCCACTCTTGTAAGTTTAGATTACAGATTATATGTCTAAGTCTTTATTCTTCATATGTAATTTAAAAGCAAGCTTTTCTTTGTAAAAACTTTAATTGAACTTTAATAAAGTTAAAGGCATGGCCTTACTGTTAATATTTAAAAAAAAAATAATAAAACCTTCTGATGAACTACTTAAATAAGTAACTAAAAGTTATATATATGACTAGTTATATGCTTATTTTGTACAAATAATGTGTAATATATTAACTAAAAATACAAATAAAAACATTAGCTGCTATTAATATTAGCTTTAATAATAATAATAATAATAATAATTTTTTTTTTTTAAGAAAGATCTTTTCTCTAATTCTTTATTTTAGTAATATATAATTAAATATAACTAGTACAAATTAGTACATTAAACTAAAGAAGTAAGAGTTAAAGTAAATTTATCTTTAACTTATTTTTAGCTAAAATAGTTAAGAAACCTTTAGTTTATGGATTTGATAAAAGGGGATGTTTGGTTAAATTGTATAAATCTATTGAGCTATATTGTGTATTGTCTATCTACTAATATTAATGATGTATAATTTAAGTTAGTATTAATAATATTTGATAGCAATAGAATTTGCTGTTAGATATGTATTCTACTTGGTTTCTATATAAGTTTGTATATTTTTTTTATAATTTAGTAATAAATATTTGATAATAAACACTTTTTTAATAACCCAAGATTGGATAAGTTGTTTGTTAAATTCTAATAGAAATTTGTTAACATATGTAAATATTTTGAATTTTTTAAGCTAAATCAGTTGTTGTAATTGATTTGATTTTATTATCTTTACAGATTTTTGTTATTGCTTCTTTTATGATTTTTTTAATTCTATTTGGTTATAAAGACAGATAAGCATATAAACTGTATCTTCTAGTATGTTAGGACAGTTTGCACAGAATGGATTAATATAAGTTTTTGGGTTTCTTTTGTAGAGGTTAAGATGCATTAGTAGTTCTGAGGTTAGAATTTTAATTTTGAATATTTTTAAAATAGATTTTGTAGAATCTGTATTTTAGCTAAGAGGTTTGTTTTTAAAATTAAAGTATTCAAATGTAAGTTTTCAATTAATATTAAAAAAATTGTTAGAGATATGTTTGATGCATTTCTGATTATTCTATATAATAATTGCCTTTGCTTGTTGTAAGGTTTTTGGTATTTGATAAATCATATATGTAGTTGGTATATTTAGTATAGAGAGAGTAAAAGTAGTATTAAGTAATGTATTAGGGAGTAAATCAGTATAAAATTAAAAAAGCATCTTTTATATTAATCTTTTCTTCTATTAGATCAATTTGAATCTTCTAATTTTTAGTATTGATTATAGTACTAAGAAGACTGGCTAAGTTATTAAAAAAAGTTTCTTTTAGTTGATGTTTCTGTTCAGTTAAAGTTGTAATTATTGTTAAAATTTTATTATAAATGTTATTTTTATTAGTTGTTATTTAAACTTTTGTTCTTTCTGTTATTACTATAAGGATTATTGCAAGTATTATAAACATTAAATAATCTGTAAAGGAGAAGATTTGGTTAGTGCAATGCCAAGTATAATTATTATGCTAATATGTCATTTGGGTGAATAATATATTATATTTATTTGTTTTTGTAACTGGTTGTAAATTTGAGATTTTGTTCTTTTGAAAATTAACTTGTTGTATATATTTTCTATATTATTTTTTAATTATTTGCAAAGATTTGTATAAATCAATAGATAGTTTGATACTTTATAATTAGTAATAAAGAATTGTGATTTTGCTTATATTGTATAGTTCTTTAGTAAGAATATAGACAATTAGGATTTGCATAAATTCATTTGTGACAGTCAATTTAAATTTTAAAAGTTGGATTTATTGAATTAGTAAAATAGTAGTAAGCTGTTTTAAATTTTAAGTTTTTGATTTGGCATTCAAAGCATAGTATTAGTTGATGAGTATTTAGTCAATAAGTATTGTAATGCTTAATTTTAGTCTAATTATTACTAATGCTTGTGATTTTTTCAAATAGTTGTGATTTTGTAATTATTCATTGTAAAATATTAGTATTAATTTTTATAAAGATATATTAATTAAAATAATTTAATATTGTAAATAAGTTAAACTCTTTCTGCTGATTCTCATTTTCTATAACAAACAGAAAAAACAAAAAAACATCATAGCAAAACTATAATACAAAAGTCAGTACCAAATATAAAAAAAAGAGAAAAGATAAGACCACCACAACTAGCAGCATTTTAAACAGATAAAAACTGAAGAAAACAAATAAAGGCACTAAGTACAGCAAGAAACAACAAAATTTTGCTTTTATAAAAACAAAAAGTGGGCTTTTTACAGAGATCTGGTATTGCAGATTACCAAAACAAAACAACAACAACATATGCATATAAAAATATTAACAAAATAAACAAAGCATCAAAAAGGCAACAGATAATAATCTATAATAACACTATAGCAATATAAACAAACAGATATATATTCATATGAGCTATATAAGTAATATTAGATAATCAGATCATCATGGAACATTTAGAAAAGTACAGAGGTCTATTTGAATGACAGGAGAATAAAATTATAGAAGCTCTAAGTGAACTAAATATCTTCACACTAAAACAAGATAAAGAAATTACAAAGCTCTTAGATATAACAAAACCAGAAACAGTATATATTGTTGAACAGACAATAGAAGTATACAACTGAGAAAAATACCAAGAAGCAATTGGTAAAAAAGAAAAAGCAAACAAAGTTAATACCCCAAGTTTGTTAAAAAGAACAGCTAAGAAGATATTTAGTAAAAAGCTTGCACTAATACTGTTAAAAGCAGAAACAACTGATTATGAAAATGAGGAATTAGAGCAACAAATACTAAGTTTTATCAATAATCTGAAAGAAGAAAATCATAATAGTATAGAGGAAAAGAAGAAGTATACATATAAACAAAAGAATAAAAACAAGAAAAAAGAAAAAGCTAATAATAAAGAAGATATCTAGAAAGAAATAAGTAAAGAAATAGAGGCCACAGAATTAAAGAAAGCAGAAGAAAAGAAAACTATAAAGCTTAAAAATATGAAAGAAAAAAAGCTTCAAAAACTTATAAAAAAAAAGTGTAGTGTACAATTAGGACCTTTCATACAGCATTAATGTGAAACAGATAACAGAATTAGTTAAAAAGATAAGAAAACCTGATGAAATATGCATACAGCATAGTATTGTGAGCCCGATTTTTGAGATCACAGGTGCCCGAATTGAAGCAACAATCTTTGCCCAATCCTTACCCAATCCAAAGTCACATGAAAAGTAATGGAAATATTACTTCTGTTACTTTTCTTACTTCCGTTACTTCTGTTACTTATGCTATTTCTTTTACTTATAAGATAAATGAGATATCAGCCTTTTCTTAAATATAATTAGGATGTAACAGATATTAGATTTATGTTAGAAATTAATGACCAATGTAAACAAAACGTTTATTATAAATAAAGGGCATTTTTGCCTTGGGGAAAAAAGGAGAATCATCCCATATATCAATAAATCTCCTAGTAATACTAAATATCTGATCCCTAATAAAAGTATAAGTGTTACCCTATACAAACTAATAAACTGTCATTAATCCTGTTGTTAACCCAATTGTTCATTCATAAACCACTGCAACTGCCTTTGGATGTTCGCTGCAAGTCATGTGACCAAGCCGTTAACGCAAGAGAAGGATCCAACTCCGATTCAACGTATCGTAAGCCCAGGTTAAGTCATACAAGAGCAGAGAAGAGAAGGCAAGGGTTAATAGAAGAACAGGTTGAAGGAAAGACTTAGAAGAGAAGAATAGCACTTACCTACGGATAAGCCATCCAGCCAAATCTAATACGCCTATTTCGACTTAGCCGCCGTAGGTTATGCGAGAATTGGATTAGAGTAGCGACCGAATCGCCAATTACCGAATCACATTTGGTGGTGACTGTGAGATCCAAAAAGAAACTTGAGTTAGTAAAAGTACATGCCCCGTCACAAGGATAAATGAAAAAAAATACTTATTTTAATAAAGAAATCCTACTACCCTGTATATCAAGAAGTTTCCAGGATGGTAAGAAGCCTCAAAAGAGCGTAAAAAAGAAGACCTTGTATTTGAACAACAATAGAAGAAGAAATAGGATAGTTAGTAAAGATGCAAGTGTAAAAGAATTAGAAAAAAAATGCGCAAAACTGACCAAAATACTTACCTGAGAACAAGCAATGGAGTTCCAAGAAATCATTGATAAGAAATTCAAAAATAATAAAATCAGTAATAAACAAATTCTACAGGCTCTAGAATTCATTTTAAAAGTGTTAGAAAATTATCAAAAAATTTCTGAAGTTGAAGAAATAGTCTACTTAAGTGTTGACTTACCAGATATCAGGACATCCACTATTACTCCTAAAAGAAAATGTTTTGCGAATGCTCCCGAAATTAGTCCAGCCAAGTTTCACGAAAAAGGACCAACTATAACCAAAGTTCTCGAATCGTACGACATCTCGGAAGTATCAGGTGATGACTACAAAAGGGAAGACCTAAAACAAGAGCAAGATTTTAAGCTAAATGCTAAAATAGCACTAGAAAAGTTATTTGACAGTTATCTGGAAATCCTAATGACCTGAACACCCAGACCGAATAAAGAACCCTCTGGAATTAGAGTTGAAAAGAGTGAACCTAAAACCTTTGGACACCATCAAAAATCTGCTAAGATAGGGAATGCTGATGAAACAAGAAAAGTTGGACCTTGTTATCGAAATGGAATTGGAGCTGAAAAAGATGAATATAAAGCTTGTGAACATGGTTATCGAAATAGAATCAGAGTCGAAAAGGATGGATGGAAAGCCTTCAAACATGATCGAAAATCTGCAGAGATGGGGAATGCTGATGAAGCAAGAAAACATTGTTATAAAAATGGAATTAGAATTGAAAATGATGACTGTAAAGCCTTCGAATGCTATCAACAATCTTCAAAGATGAAGAATGCTGATGAAACAAGGAAAGTTCGACCTTGTTATCGAAATAGAATTGGAGTTGAAAAGAATGAACATAAAACCTGTGAACCTTGTTATCAAAATGGAATCGATGCTAAGAAGGATGAAAAAAATGCATTCAAATACTTTCAGAAAGCTGCAGACATGGGTCATGTCAAAGGAACATATAGTGTTGGTATTTGGCATGAAAATGGAATTGAAGTTGAAAAGAATAGTCATGACAACAATGACAATGGTGATAATGACGATAACAGAGATAACGATGACAATAGTGATAATAACAATGATGGTGATATAATATGTGAAGACAATGATCAGACCAAGATTGAAAAGAATGAAAACAAGAGAATTGGAGTCGAAGAGGCCGAACATAAAGCATTCAAATACTTCCAAAGTGCCACTGAAAACAGGGACCTTAAGATGCAAAGCCATCGACGTTTTGCATTGACAAACTTGAAAAAAGCCTGTGAAGATTAGAACAGAAAGGTTAATAGGTTTAAAAGACTGATCCAAGATGGTCCAAAAGTATTAAAAGAACTTACCATAGCTGAAGAAAATGGACGATCTGAAGGACCTCCTATCCTGAAATCTAGAGTGAATCAAGAGGTCAGAGTAGAATCTTGTGGACTAGAAGAAACATCATGGGAATCAAAAAAACAAAAACAAAGTGAAAAGAAAATATATTAGAAAGAATTAGTGAAACCCACCTCCTAAGAGAAGCTAATGCTGAAGAAACCTGAGTCAACACTATCAGAAGAAGAGGCCAATGAAGTTGCAGAACATGAACTGAAACCTGGAGAGGCTAAAGAGTTGACGCAAAATGAAAGAAGGTTGGTTCAAAAGGACATCAACAGCAAAGAAACTGCAACATGGATTGAACCAGAACCACCACCTAAGAGAGGAGCTAACGATGAAGAAAAAGAACCTAGAGATAAAATGCAGAAGAAAGAAGTTAGTAAAATGGATCAAAAATGAAAAGACAAAGAAAAAGAAGAATACTTCCCTCCTGACCCATGAAGTAACCCCACCACCGAAGCATTGAAGCATGAGGATTTAAAGTTTCTGTGACATACCTATTTATGCATGGTACACATAAACTAAGTAGAGGAGAAATGTGAGCCCAATTTTTGAGATCACAGGTGCCCGAATCGAAGCGACGATCCTTGCCCGATCCTTACCCAATCCAAGGTCACACGAAAAGTAACAGAAATGTTACTTCTGTTACTTTTCTTACTTCTGTTACTTCTGTTACTTATGCTATTTCTTTTACTTATAAGATAAATGAGATATCGGCCTTTTCTTAAATATAATTAGGATGTAACAGATATTAGATTTATGTTAGAAATTAATGACCAATGTAAACAAAACATTTATTATAAATAAAGAGCATTTTTGCCTTAGGAAAAAAAGGAAAATCATCCCATATATCAATAAATCCCCTAGTAATACTAAATATCTGATCCCTAATAAAAGTATAAATGTTACCCTATACAAACTAATAAACTGTTGTTAATCCTGTTGTTAACCCAATCATTCATTTATAAACCACTGCAACCACCTTTGGACATTCGCTGTAAGTTACGTGACCAAGCCGTTAATGCAAGAGAAGGATCCAACTCCGATTCGATGTATCGTAAGCCTGGGTTAAGTCATACAAGAGCAGAGATGAGAAGGCAAGGGTTAATAGAAGAACAGGTTGAAGGAAAGACTTAGAAGAGAAGAATAGCACTTACCTACAGATAAGCCACCTAGCCAAATCTAACATGCCTATTTTGACTTAGCCACCGTAGGTTATGCGAGAATTGGATTAGAGTAGCGACTGAATCACCAATTACCGAATCACAGTATAAATAAAAAAATCTAAGCAGAATAGAATGAAGTACAATAGATTAAGATTTCAAAGAAAAAGTAAAAAAAATTTAGATACTACTATTAAGAAGTAGTTACTTAGCATGAATAACAATAAAAAGGAGTAACAGTTCAGAGTTAGAAGAAAAAAGAAAATTTCATGCTAGAATTAAGAAATTGTCTAGCTTTACAAAAGAAATACTCTTGCCAAGACAGTTGAGAAACATTAATGCAAAAGCAGTATATATTTTTTTAAACAAGAATGGAAACCAAAAAAGCCAGGCCATAGTTGAATTTGAAAGTAAAAAAGACAAAAAAAGAGCAATAAGTAGATAAATAAAGTATTTCAACCATAGTCTAGAATAGAAAACTGAAGGTTGTTACAGAAACAAAGAAAATCAAAATACTAAAAATAAACAACTAGCAAAAATTCCAAAAGAGAGATGCAAGAATATTTACAACAAATAGCAAGAGAAGGAACAGTAAAGAAAATTGAAGTACTACAAGTTCTTGGAATAAAAAAAAGAAAAAAAAATAAAGAGACTAGCATAAAGAAGAAGCAAGACAAAAAAGTTGACAATAAAAAAGAAACAATTGAAAAAATCTTTCAGAGATTGGTAGAAAAGGTTAGAGAAAAGCTATATAAGGAACTGTTAAGAAATATGAAGAATAAAGTAAGTGCTTTCAACTGCTCTGAGCCAGTTGCCACAGTTGTCTCTATGAACATACCTACAGAGAAAGAGTTTGGCTTAGTAGAAATAATGTCAAAAAAGAAAGAATTCACAAAAAAAAAATATGTCAAAGAAAAAGAATAATATAAAGTAATAAAATTAGGAATATACAATATAAACAGTATCAAAGAAAATAGTTACAAGCTTCAAGAGTTACTAAACTACTGCAAAGAACAAAAACTCAATGTAGTAGAAATAACAGAAACCAATATAAAATAGAAAGAAGCAAAATTTATGAAGATACAAAAAGAAAGTTATAGTGATTATTGGACAAGTGCAAAGCAAACTAAGTATAAAGACTTAGAAGTAGGTATATTAGTAAACAGTAAATAGAACAAACATATTACAAAGATAGAAAGACCAAATGCATATTTGCTTAAAGCAGTATTCATATTCAAAAAAGCAGCAATTATATGTTGAATTGTATATTTGCTTCTGAATAACAGAAATTTACAAAAAAACATACAAAGGATGTGGCAACCTAGTGAAGTGGATAGGTTGTCAACCCCCAAGTGGCAGGTCTAGAGTTCAAATTCCAGTGATAGTGAAAATTTGC